>JAODKE010004029.1:0-36253 GCA_026779605.1 Mormyrus hasselquistii
AGGCCCCATGGGTATAGGCCTGGCCACCAGGCGCTCGCCATCGAGCCCCACCCCCAGGCCTGGCTCCAGGGGGGGGCAAAATTGGATTCCCACGCCCCTAATACAAAGCTCCGCCTCCTGTCTCCTGCTATAATATTCCATAACTCTTTGCTTTTTGTATAAAGAAATAACAGATAAAGACTAAAGGAAATTATGGTCCAAACGTAAGTGGGAAAAGACACAAATTGGGGAAAGCCAGGGTTGAAGATGGACAGGATGTGTGACGTGTTTGAGACAGGTGGCTAGAAAGAAAATCCACTGCAGGACAACTTAATACATTATGTGAGAAGTCAGTCTAATTGATAAAGTAGTTTTGTTTTATCACTTTCTAGGCAGACCACCAAATAGGAGATGATAGGTCTGGACATTATCAAGTGTCCGCAGGAGAGAGAGGACAGCTGTGTTCAAATGCTCAAGTCGCACAATTCCGCACTCAGCAAAAGAGAGAGGGAGCCCAAGTAGAGGGAGGAAAAGAATACAGAGAGTGTACTGTGAGCTCAAAGAAAGAGATATTGACGCGCAGCGGAGGGCGTAGGTAGGCTGGGAGACTTCATTCTGCGTGGACAGACCGCACAGAGCCAACCAGTGAAAGTGAGATCGCTGGTGGATTGGAAGGCAGCGTGGCAGGTGCGCAACGATATCGAAGGAGAGGTTAGCCGTCAGATGGAGCATGAGGATGTAGAGATGAGAGGTTCGCCCAAAGAGTGGAAAGTTTTGGTCAGGTACGCTGATGTGTTATGCATCTTTTTTTCACATGAAGGTATGTGTAAGTACTGTGGTCATTTATTTTTAATGCCTGTTGGTTTCAGTGAAATCTTTTGAATTGGGTTATCTGGCATCGCCTAGCCTCTATTTCTGCATGAACTTTTTTGTTGATCTTGACACATTTCCCAGCAACACCGAGCAAAGAATGATGAAAGTAGACCTGTGTATTGATGAGGCTTAAAATATAACTATTCGATAGAATTCTAAAATGGTTCATCTTGAATGACAGTTAATGTGTTTGTATAAAATTTAATATTATTGGATATGTCTTGAAACAGCAGTCTTTTGGACCATCTTGTGCACTAGTGATATATGCAACTGTTTTGCATTCAAATATTGAAATTGTTTTTAGGCCAGATTCTCCTGTCATGTAATGTTGTCATTCACTCTAAGGCCAGTATCAGTTTACCCAGTCTGAGCGTAAGCCTTACTCCTAGGGATTGTCATACACTCTGTATCACTCATGTTGTTGTTGTTGTTGCTTACTCCTTTTGTCCATTGGTTATTAATACGTGCTTAATGCTTACTTTCCATGATGAAGGTCTCTTTGCATGCAACAATGAAGCGTCTGTGTGCTGGACAAATCAACAGTCTTTTGGTCCCCTGGCTCTTTATAATTTTAAATTTTTTCATCGCTAGCCTCTGACCTTTTTACAAATGAGGCAGATTTTCGGAATATTTCAGCAGCTCTGTCCTCCCGCCTCCCCGCCCACATCCCCTGACCTCCCCAAACCACATTTTCAGTTTTCTCTATACCTTCATTGTTCTCCCTTTGAGCGTTTGTGCGTCCCTGTTGTTTATACACTTCAGTAGTACCTTTGTCAAATGCTGAAACGCCTGGACGGCTCCAATATTTTCTCTAACGTTTTCATTTTCCACCCTCTCCGCTAGTTGTATTCTGGCTCGCGTAACCCTTACAATGTGCCCCCAGCTTTGAGCCAGTCCCTAAAATATCAGACATTCCAGGTCCGCATTCTGTAAGATTGATTTTCCCTGACTCTCCCTGCTCCAAAGTCCTGCAGCTGTCACCTGTCCGTCCTGTCGTGGATTGACAGTGACTCCACCTCTCAGGGTCGGGCTTAGCATGTGCGTGGGAGGCGACCTCCAAGTCAACTGTGATTGCCTCATCTGCATCCTGGAGAATATTTACCGGTTTTCTCCTCCTTGGATTTTACATGTATTTTTAAAACATTCAATTCCTAGTCTGAAACTTCACTGGGATTTTGAAAGGATGTGATTTATGGTGAAGTTCATAGATTTAACTTAATTTGAACAGTTTATAGAAATGCTTCAGAAGCTGTTTATCCGTTCAACATAGTAACCAGTATCTTAGTAGTTATTATAAAGAATCTTTAACACGGTGATATCAGTAAGTGAATTGATTTGGGGTCAACGCCAATACAATTCTGACGAACATTTTGTTCAGAAGGCAATTATTACCATTATCATGGTATTTAAAAATGAGGAGAAAAACCTAGGTGTAGGTACAATCAAAACATTTTACCAGAGACATGTTTGGCTGTGTGTGACCAGATTGACGATCTTTGGATGTGACAACACATGTTGTTATAAAACAAAATGTACCTGACTTGTGTGTCTCACTGCTGGTCAGACTCAAGAGACACCTTTGCCGAATCAATATGCATGTAAGCTGTGATACTGACAATCTCATGAAAAAGTACGATCTCTGTGGCAATTCCGTTATTGCTGTGCAGGAAATTCATGTGATAAAAACTCAGATCTGCACAGAACAAAACCCACTGCACAAGGCTTCTCTAAAATCTAGTGGCAAAATTGTGCCACTCCATAATATTGTTTGTTTAATGTATGTATATTGCAATAAAGTTACGTGGGACTGTGATATCACATTTAATCTGGTGACTTCTATCAGATCTTTCCTTTAAAATAATTCTCTGCGCATAGAAATATTTTTGTTCTATACATTCTTAGTCATGTGTAGGATTTTTGCAACATTAAAACAGCCCCGTGGAAGAAGGAAATACATATTCAAATGAGTTGGGTTAATTTTCTTATGTGTTATAAATATCCACAAAATTTGACAAATTAAAAAATAAAACAAAACAATGGAGAAAGGCAGGAATAATGTTCACATGCATGATGTTGATGATGATGCAGAGATATTTGGTATTTTCATATATACTGATAGTTTACATATGGCATGTAGAAGTGAAGTATGTATTTTATGTTATGTTATATGTAATATAAGATAATATTTTATAATAGTGACCAAATAAGTAAGGATGCATGATGACCTGGTAAACAGTCCACATGCATTTTTCCAATATAAAAGAGAATGGAAATAGTCCTTTTGTGGCATAGCAGCCTTATTAAGCTTCTTCTCATGTTTTTCTGTTACTTGCATTACATGCTCGTTTAATCGTTTTCGAGGTAGACACTGGTATTAAAGGTCAATGGTTGATGATTTCGTGTTTCAGTGGATATCCTGTTTTAATTTCATTTAAAGGGTTTGCTGTTTGGGAGCAAAACAATTTATTTCATCTTTAGCTGAAACAAATAAAGGAAAAAAGTCATTCAAGCACCAGGGATTGATTCATGTAAACACGTTTAACTCGCTGCATTGGTTTCCATTTTATGACTTTTCTTTCATAAAGGACAGGCTTTAGTATTGCTGTTGTTCTGGTTCACGGAAGTCAAATTGTTTCCCTCAGTATGCATCAGAAATTCACTGTCTCTCACCATTCCCTTATTCAGAATGGCAGAGCAGGACAGATTGAGCCAAGCCTCCAGCCTGGCCACCATCTCCGCCTTTCCTGTGCGGTACAAGGTGTGTGTGTCCGGCTTCTTCTCTCAAACCCACTTCGGCTCATCTGTTGAGTTATGTCAGATGTCACCCTCACAGTGCCATCGGTGACATTCTTCGTAATTCCTTCAGGGTAAGGAATCCAAGGTGCATAATTTTGGAAAAAGAGCCAGAGCTCTGAAGAGAGATCCGAACTGCCCAGTCGTGATCCGGGGATGGCTGTACAAGCAGGTATCATCCAGAGTGACCATTCAAAACCGCTTATGCTCCATAAGACCAAGAGCAGTAGTGTTACAGGGGAGCAGATGACAGGTGCAATGACTGCACACTTATCCAGCATCAATTGTCTTACTCTATTTAGGACAGTTCGGGACTGAAGCTTTGGAAAAGAAGATGGTTCGTTTTGTCAGACTTCTGTTTATTTTATTACAAAGGTAAGTGCACATGTTTTTGTGACACTGCAGTAAAAAGTGAAGATTGCAGCCCCGAGGACAGTCAGTCACTTGCACAAATGAAAGTTTGCATGTACCGGCCGGTTTCCCAAAGGGTGTTTGTTCTGGATGAGCTGGTTCTTACTCTTCTTTACTCCTTTCTCTATCTGACTCAGACAGCAGAGAAGAGGCAGTCTTGGGCAGCATCCCACTGCCCAGCTACAGGATTCTCTTCTGTACTCCCAGAGAATGTAAGAACAGGAAGTACGCATTTAAGGTAAGTCTAACAAGTTAGTATAAGTCATATATGAAGCTGTCTTTGGGTTTCAGAAACTAGTGGATCAGTCTGTGTGATGTCTTCATGAAGCGTCCGATGTTTCCGATGTACAGTCATATGGAATTTTTCCACTGCCACCAAGAACCAAGCCGTACCGGAGATGCACTGCGAACTTGCAGTTTTCCATTGCAAAGTACCCAAGGGATGCCCGAGCCTTACCTTTGCTGACACAGCCTTGCTTACTCTCAGGGCCAAAAGTGTTACCAAATCGAGCTGGTTGTGTCACCACCATCTGATTGGTCAGAATGCACAGAGATCCCAGATCAAGACTTATTATTAGAAATTAGGATACTTATTAAATGTTCAATGCTTCCCTCTGCTATTGAATATTTAGATCAACTTGCTCTCTAGAACTTCCCCTAGACTTCATTGCTCAGGGTTATATCTTTTTAAATGAATATGAAATGAATATATACTATACATATACACCAACGAGCCCAAATATTATGACCACACCCATCTGAAATGTATAATGTTGACTATCTTGTAAAAACATTACATTATATCTAGCATAAACATGCGTGTCAAGGTCTGGGATATTTTAGACAGTACGCTAACACTCGGTACTCAGAGTTGACATGTTGAATGTAGAAGAAATTGATGGAAAAGAGGCTTTTAAACTTAAATTGTGGGGTGTTCACAGTTATTTGTGGGGAGTGCCTTCTGAGACCAGTCTGAAGAGGGGAAATCCATGATCCGTCAACTGTGTGTTTGGATGGGCAGCAGGTCATCGATGTGAGACGTGAACAAAGATTATGCTGTGTAGTATTAACCAACAGAAGGACTACGGTGACACACAAGGTAGATAGCAAAAGTAACATGGATAGGAATAATGTGTCACAACACACAGTGCATTGAGCCCTGCTGCACATGGGGATACATAGCCATGGATTAGACTTGTCGGTCCAACACATCCCATAGATGCCTGACACATACTTGACTGTCCACATGACAGATTCTTTTGTCCAGGAGACCTCCATCCATTGCTCCAAGGTCCAGTTCTGACACTCACATGCCCATTGTAGATGTTTTCAGCAGTGGGCTGGGGTCAGCGTGGGCCCTCTGACTAGCCTGCGGCTGCGAATGCTACCATCTAATATATCCCAGACCTTACATACACTGCTTTCACTCGATAGTCATCATTATCACCTTCATATGGGGATGGTGGTAATGTTTTGGCTTATTAGTGCTGTAAGAATGATGTGTAATTGATGTACCTCCCTGGCAGGCAGTGCACCAGGGCATGCGTTCTTACTTCTTTAACGCGGACACTCAGGAGGACATGCTGGGCTGGGTCAGGGCCCTCAGCCAATCAGCCTGCATGGACACGGAGGGCTCCCTAAACAGGTATCACTCGGCAGGGCTGCAATTCTGGACATCCTGATGTTCCTGAGTGCAACGTCTCCCTTGGTCAATGAGGGAGGGGCTTGTGATCTTCAACCAATCGCAATCTTTTTTGTATGACACGGCTAACAGGCTTGGTGCGATGTGTGGCTCAGTGGGATAACACTGTGCCTTTCATCGGAAAGGTCGTTGGTTTTTTTTAAGTCCGTATTTGGGGGTCTTGAACAAGATCCTAAACCCCCAACTTGTTACTGTTTCGTATTGTCATCATGAAATAAAGACATGCCCTTACATTACTCCATACCACTTTTTCAGGTAAGCATGTTCCTATATTTTGTATCTGTGACGTGTCCGTTAACAAATGGCTTGCACAATAAAATGGTTACTTTAGAAATCCGTATACCTTGTTGCTTATCAGAAAATATTGGTCTCACTTAATGTGGTGATGTCATACAATTAAGACTGTGATTGGTTAAAGAAATGTAACAGAAGAAACTGCTCCCTTGTTGATGCAGGGACACACTGAACCCTGGAAAATCAGGTTGTGCCTGCAGCTATGAAATATTATCACTTGCAAATATTTGGCTTGATGTTTTTTTCTCGATTATTCAAATAATCCACATGTGCACAACATCACTGCTACCAATATTTTGAAAATGCTTCCACACTACGGTGTACTTGAGTAGTGCCAGTACTGCCTTGACTCACACTCGCATTCTTACTTATTTGTGTGTTATAGTGAATAGTGATACTTTATTAATCCCCATGGGGAAATTCACTCTTTGCTTCACTGCATCTTGCTTTCCTTGTAACACATAAGCACATATGCAGGTGAGAGCAAGCTTGGGGTCACAGCACAGGGTCAGCCAGCATGCAGTGCCCCTGTAGCTGGGTTCAGGGCCTGGCTCAAGGGCCCATGAACGACCTGGCAACCTCCCGAGCACAGGCACAGAGACGTAGCGGGAAGAGTTATACTGCCACACTGTGGTCATAATATGAACTACACATGGATTTTCATAACTAGTTACACAAATGTTGGTTTTCATTCCAAAAACATTCATATTCATAGTTACATTTTATATATGTTGCAGCAGCAGTACTCAGTGATCTTCACTCATCAACTGCCGCCGTGACTCTATTTCTGTGTTCTTCACTCAAATTTTGCCACTCATCCCTGAATGGCCGATTATTTACTCCCTCAGGCGCTGCTCCAGTTTCCAGGATTTCACACAGCTGGGGGGCAGCAGTGAGTCACTCACATTCTTTCACATGTCTTCCCCGAAAAACGGCCACACCCAGCCCATGATGTACAGCAACGGGCCGCAAAGTGAATCCTGCAACTTACAGAAAGCAACAGCCGGGACGACACACACAGACTATGAGGGGAAACAGGCCTTCAGGTACAGGCAGCACAACCTGTGACAGGAAGACCAGCTCCTGTTCATTTGTGTGGGAAATGTGCTTGGATCAAATGAGAGAAAAGGATAGAACAATGGAAAGACCTATTTATATAACAATTACAGTCGCGCCTCGTTTATCGCGGTTAATCAGTTCCAGACTCTACCACGATAAGTAAATTTCCGCCAAGTAGGATTCTTTATTTTTAAATTGATTTTTTTGTAGTTAGAGCATAGAAAACTTGTCTACGACCTTCTAAATACGGTTTTTAACATTAATCGAGCCATTTAGACTTGAAATAAGACCCTTTAGTCACCATTACACTCGTATTACCCCCAATATATTAGACAAAATAAGAGAAAATAAGACATATTAAACGTTACAAATATATTATTATAATACATTTAATTACACACACACAGTTTTTACACACAACCACTAACCTATGAAAATCCATGAAAAGCCATTGTGGGGCTTCGATAAAAGTTCTCAGACATCGCAAAAAACGCTTCCTATGCATAGCGACGTGTCATTTTCACTGTCTCGATCAACTTTTTAATGAATAATCTGCGGCGACGAGCGGACCAAGGCAGAGAGACACGGAGACTCGCTCGCCGGGGAAAACACGCTATTTATTAGCAACTCTTACAAGGACTACAACAGGCATCCAATGACCCATTACACGTAAGAAACAGGGTTGTCAGATGCCAAACTGTAAGACGGACGGGGGGGGGGGGGGATTTACGGAAGCTAATTACACACGAGGATAGACCACATAAGACAAAAGTAAACACACGCGCAACAATAAGGAATTAACCATTAACAATAACAGCGACAACACAATAAGGGCCATTTACAGCCGCATGCGGAGCTGGCTGGGACATGAGCCCCGCCGGTACTTCGATACTTTGAATCTAAGAAGACTCCTTTATATTCTGTAGTTTTGGAATGTGAATTAAATGAATATTCAATGAGCCATTTATAAATTATATGAATGAAAACTGTACATGATGCTAGGTGAATATTGACAGGATTTGGTTTGAGTCGGTTATGAAAATGTTTTCCTTCTTTTTCTATGTAAGTCCATTACCAAGAACTTCAACACCTACAAGTTATGGTGGACCAAGAAGACGTGGCCAGTCTTTGAGCCTGGAAGGAAATGAGCAAGAGAACTACCCTTTTATTTCCAGGATCCAAACCCCGCCTCCCATTCTGAAATCGACCGGATCCAGACCTTTGACACCAAAATGTCAGCTAGGAACACGGCCACATACTCCAGTGGGCAGAGTCGACATTCGGCCTGATGACGACCACCTATTGCCCCCTCAAAATATGGCCTATTCTCCTCCATCTGCTCAACGGGCGACCAGTCTGAGCTCAGTGACTCCTACCCCAGAAAAAAGACTGCTTAAGGTGAGCGAAAGACCAAGGATGGGGGAGAAACTGCTCATGGCTGACGCCCTGCTCTCAGAATACAAACAACGAGCCTGGTTGCATTTGCGTAGTTGAATATCACATTGATTACCACCCTTTCTAACAATCCTATACTGTTTTCATCCTTCCCAAAAATATATATTGTGGAGAAAAAAATTCTTGGCTGCATATGGCTAAAATGAAAATTTCCAGATTATGAATTAGTATAACAGCCAGGCACATGTAAGTTTACAGAAATATTCTATTTAAACTAAAACAACTTCTTCTCTTTTACATACCTTACACTGCTGTCCACTGAAAGATTATAAATTGGCAAAAACTCTTATTTTGATTTACCACAAAGGAAAGGAGAGAATGTGACTTATCAGTGTACAACGTGGTATGGAGTCAGGAGTCTTTAGTATATAATTGTGTTTATTTCCTTTCAGCCCCCCTCACACTTCTCGCCTCAGCCTCATGTCCCTATCATGCGAAGAGGACCAGGGAAGGTAGGGCTGGAGATCCATCCACTGGCTGTCCTATGTGCGTCCACCATTCTTGGTGCATCCTGACATGAAAAACTGACACGAAAAAGGGCTCTGACAATACAGATTGCCAGTTTTGTCAGCAAATGGATACCAGTACAACTGTGCTATGATAATAGCAATGCATGACGTTTGCTTTTTATCATTTCCTAAGAAAACATGAACCATGTCTCCATCAGTCAAGTCATTTAGGTCTTTATTGTCATACCATCTAAATATACTTCACAAGATACAGTGGAACAAAACACAGTCGGTCCTACTACAACACGTGGCACTGTAAATCTGTTCTAATGCGTCTGATATTTAGCACCCAAGTGCAATACAACATGGAATGGCAACTGTATTTGAGTGATTTTCAGTCTGAGAGAAAAGCACCATGAGAACTACAATGCAATATGGTCTTAGGGAGAAACACTACTTGCACGCAAAAACAGTTATCCAAGTGAACGACAGTGATGTCCAGTTCATGAATGAATCGTTCTTTTGACCCGGTTCTTTTCAGTGAATCTGTTGAACAGGTTTTCAAATGTGAAAGAATCACATCATTTGTACATCCACACATTGCACAGCTTAGAGTCTTGGATTCTAAAAACCGGAAGATATTGGGCAAATCACACACCAAAACGTTTTTTTTTTTTTAAATTCACTTTACTTTTTATTTCACTTTTCAGTTACTAAGTTTTGTAGTTGCGCTCCCCAACCCTATTTTTTCCACTGGGTATGTGTATGCAATTCTAGTGAACGCAAGGTTTTTCAGGAACGCATTAGTCATGCTGTAGCAGGACTGACTAGATACATTCCCCAGGACCCTGGTGCAGAATATATACATAAAGCGCAGGGACTGGAAACAAGACGAGTGCAGCAGAGGGAGAGGGGAAATATTACATATCAATACCATTCATTAATGCATTATCAACCTAGTTTCCACCAGTAAGCGTGCAGTATGCATTTTACCTTCAGCACATTTGTGATATACTGCACCATAGATGTGACTGCGTAGCTAGGAATTAAAGTTGGCTAGGGAACACTAACATTTCATTAAATGAATATGCACAAAACAGCTAACAATTATAATTCACCTCCTATCAGTCACTTCAACAACCATCGCATGATGGCCACATTAATACCTGTTCCAGTTAGTGATGCATGCTGGGATTTTTTTAAAGAATTGTGTCATCGGCGCATACTTGACTGCAAATTTTCCGTGGAACACAAGTATTTCATATGCGTGACATGTTTATAAATTCTTCAGTACGAACAAATTACTGTTCAAGTGTGCAGTTTGAGACTTGGTCTGGAACTCATCTGGCATTAATTTTGGTTTTTTGGCATTCATAAACTGTAGGTAAGCTTTTAAACTAAATGTTCTGTTTAAAATACAATTATACATAATGGTTCACACTTAATGCTGCTTCCTTTTGCTCTGTCAGGGTCCCTGTCATCAGCCGTCCCACTGTATTCCTGTAGATTTACCCCATTCTTTTCTCCATAGGCCTGCTCTCATGGGGGGCAGGCTGGCTCGTTGCCTCCTTTGCCACCACCAAGAATTGCCCCAGCCGCTCCCCCACCTCATCATAACCATTACCACCACCACCACCACCGCAGTCCTATGTCTGCCTGTCTGCTGCAGCATGCTATGGTACAGTTCATATAATATATCTGATTGGTCGATCCAGTCTCTGTAATCTGATTGGCTTCTTTGTCTGTCCAGTACGGGGTGGTTTTCAGTCGGCGTTTCACCTAGTGGGTGGTCTTCGATTCACATTGCGTGTCTCAATGGCAGCCTCCGTTTCTCTGTGGGAGCACATGCCGTGTGTGCATCTCTTTCTGTGGACAGTCAGTTTTCTGTCTTTTATGCCGGTGTTCCTTCATCAAAATGAGTCGGCTTATTCTGTTTGCACTGATAATATTGAATGTTGAGATGATGTGCCACAAAAATCTAAATGTGGAATCTGCATGGTATACCTTCTGTGTGCATGGCTGTTTTCTTTACTATTCATTAGAATGGGCCAAATCATTACACAATCAAGCAAAAGCACATCAACTCCATCAGACTAAACATAAGATGCTTTGTTTGGCTTTACATTTCATGGTGCTACTTTTTATAGAAAGAAAGGCATTCACCCTCTCATAGACCAAGTCATATTCATACCAGTGTTTCTCAACCCATTCCTCAGGGACCCCCAGACAGTCCACCTTTTTGCTCTCTCCCAACTGCATGACAGACAGTCCACATTATTGCTCCATTTGAGGCAAAAACATGGACTGTCTGGAGTTTCCCAAGGACCAAATCAAGAAACACTGATTTTTGAGATCTTATAAAACAAATACCAATAGTATAGTGGTATTGTACATAAAAAAAACACATTTCTGACCAATGAAATTACATTTTTAGCCTTCACCCGCAGACTTCTACCAGGACAGAGATCCATTTAGACCCGTGGAATTGGATGTTGATGTAAGTTACATTTCCACTCATTTTATCAGCTAAAACTTGCTAATGATTTCAATTATAACTAATACAATGATGTTTTTCAGTAATTTCTTTGGTACAATGAACATTCTTTGTTTTAGGCGATTCTGACAAGAATCTGTGGCTGTGATAAGCTGCTTCAGGCACTTTCCAAAGAACTGGTCCAACTTCAAGCAGACAAGGTTCGTTTTGAGTCGGGCCACGATGTCATCGCTGATCTTTAGAATGAGAATCAGAGCCCCTTTATTTGCCAAGTACAAAAAGTACAAGGAATTCATTTTGGTGCAGGTGGTGACATGAAGTGTTCAATTAAACATACAATCAAGACAAAAAGTACAAAAGAAACAATAAACAGAAAAAGAAAAAGGCGCGACAATACAAAATAAACACATATACATATGGTCATACGTACTGTATGTACAGGTAAATGGATATAGGGAACAAGCAGCTTTGGGGTTCTCACATGTAAATAAATTTCTAAGTTGTCATGAGTTTTCATTTATGAGAGCAGTGGTCTAGCGAGGAGGGTCTTTAAGTGGCGACTGGTCCTTGTGCCCGGGGCACTTACTCTCAGCTTTTCCTGAAAAGGGAGAAGCTTGAAGAGGAAGTGAGCAGTGCCAGGGCTTCAGTGCTATTTCCTGTTTTCAACAACCCAGGTGCATCCCAGTGCTCACCTGCGTAACTGAGCTATGTCATCTAAGGCTTTATCATTTGTTAATAAGTGAGATCAGATGTGGTGGTGGGAGAGCACGACAGAATTATACTACAGAAAAAACGCTTTACCTGGCAATGTTGGGACAAAGGCATGCCAGATAGCTGAATTTCCCAGATATTGAATGCTACTCTTGAAATGTCAGATGAAGTTGGATATTTCACACAGCACAAGAATTAAATAATGATGGAACAAGTAGAAAGACCACTAAAGCGTGGTAAGCATACCCAAGGAACTGACATATGTATTCCACTATGCCTTTCTTTGTTATTTTTTAGTTTGGGTGCATTTTCAAAGAATGGTTTTATTAATTGTTATTATTAATTTTTCGATTGTATACAGATTTTTTTTTATATATACATATGTACACTGCACACAAAATGTCTCGGGATGCTTGCTTAATTTAGCAAAAATATTGTCAATTTATTGGTTTTATAACAAAAATCATTCATTTGTTTATGAAAAATATATACAGTATCACAGGAGAGACAGCCAGTAGTTTTAAGTAAAATATTTATTTTAAGTAGTAATAAATTGAAACCCAAATTATAGTTCTAAAACAGCTGTTCTGAGTTCAAAAGTGCACCGACAAGGAGTCTTATTGGGTGCTTTTTAAATAGCAACGCCTTTGCAATGACATAAAACACCAAACATTTGTGTTTAGTATTCCTTTGGGCGCCAATGACTACAATTACAAAATAGTAAGAACAGAACTAAATGGAAAAAAAAATAAAATATAGGACACTTAATAAAAAACTTCCATGTGGAAAATATGTGCAAATATGTTAAACATTGCTAGTCAATTGATTTTTTTGTTATGAAACCTATAAATATACTTCGTCCCAAGGCTTTCCATGAGCACTGTATATGACTTTGACTTTAGTATCTGGCCAAATTTGCTCAGTACTTTTTTCCTCTGTCTTCTCTCAGGACAATGTTCAGTGTGCTTTGGAGATGACAAGGCTGCAGCTGGACGACCACCTGGCTCAGGGGCTCAGCGTTCAGGGAAAGGATGGGCTGTCCCAGAAGGGTTTTCTCCAGGAGGAGCTGGTCACTGTCAGAGCCAGACTCTGTGATATTTCTGTGGTAGGAAGTCTTAGAAGAATCGTGCCTCTGTTTATATTAAACTGGGAGAGATTGATATTGTCACAGAAGTTTTCCAATTTGTTTAAAGGCATCTGACATGCTGAATGCAATTTTTTGTTGTTTCAAAATGTCACTTTTAAATCGAATTCAGTTTGATGAATTTGATCATCCTTGATCTACCTAAAAATATTGAAAGATTTGTGGCCTCTTCATTTTTGCCCCTTCCCTCAGGAAATGGAGAAGGTGTGGTGTCAATATGAGAGGATGGAGAGTGAGCTGTCAGTCGTCCGTTCACATCTTCAGCACATCTGTCGATTTGGAAGGCCACAGGTCTCCTCACCTTCTTTGTTTTCTCTTTCACATCTCTGTAATGCAGTGACAGCTCTGGTCTTTCAAACAGGGGAAGCTGGTTTGTCCCCTGCCCCTGCAACATAGTTTGAAATAAACTAGCGCACTTTACTAACCTACTAACGAACAACCTTACTAACCAAACAAAGAGCAAACTCAAGTATGTATGTTTTTTATTTATAGTAGGATTTGTAGAAATCAAAATCCAAAAAAATGAAAAGACTTCACTTGCCGAAAATCTGTTTTTCATTTGAAATGCTCTGATGCAATGATGAAATGCTTGAAGTATAATTTCAAAATGCTTTCAATCAGAAAGAGGTGCACCCGCTTTGACAGTTCCTCCAATCATCATGCAGCAGCCCAGTGTCCTGGCCGACCCACTGTCCCATTCACTCCCAGAGACACTGACCTTCCCTGAAAATTACGTCTTCAAGCATTTGTCCAATAAACGTCTAGCTTTGCTGTACTAAAACCAGAAGTGCCATTGAAGTCCAGTGAAGCTGCACTGAAATGAGGTTTTTTAAATAGTGCTGCCTCAGGAATGTAATTATGAGAGAAAAAAATCATTTTAGATGACCTGCGAAAAATTATTGCTGATTCTGAAAGAATTATCCATGAAGTTGAACATATTCTAGCATGCTTTTTGTAATAGTCATGTAAATACAACAGTACATATCTGACCAAACTTTTCTGGACACTTTAGAGGAGGCAGAGCTTTCATTGTAGTCTTAGAGCAGCTGCCACTGCTATAATGCATTCCTCTGTGTAGCAGCATGCATGTGTTTCAGTGTTTCACCACCCAGCTTTCAGACTTTTTCAGGTTTAT
Source organism: Mormyrus hasselquistii (assembly GCA_026779605.1). Lineage (NCBI taxonomy): Eukaryota > Metazoa > Chordata > Actinopteri > Osteoglossiformes > Mormyridae > Mormyrus > Mormyrus hasselquistii. Next base: position 14,500 of record JAODKE010004029.1, read on the forward strand.
TGATTCCAATTTCAGGAACAGTCCCAAGCACAGAGAGAGCTGTGGATGATGGAGGATATTCTTTGTGGCCTCAGGGCCAACAGGAATCACTTCCGGGCTGTATTGGCATCACAGAAGCAAACAGGTAACATATGATTTTGGGCCCGGTCCGCTACTGCTGCCACAGATACTTTCTCTTTAATGTGACAACTAACGTATTTCATGGATCTCTGTCAGACTTTGCAGACATATTTTCTGAGTGAAATGGATCAAATTTTGAGACACACCACCCCACAACTGAAGCAGCGTCACAGGGTGATAGCAAAGAAAAGGGCAATTAGACACATGATCTCATCAACATGATAACTCAAAAAGTTTTAGATGGATCTTTCTCAGACTTTGTATGGGTGACCAACTTGGACTGCAATCAAGACAATTTGAGACAAATTGGCTCAGAATTGAAGCAAAGTCACTTAATAACAACAGGAAAGGGTGACTGCAGATAACATTTGTGAATGTGTGATAAGTCAAAACATATTTGATAGATCTTGCTACTGCTTGACAGAAACATTACATAGATGAAGATCTATGCCTGATTTAATTTTCAAATTTCCCTAAATAAGAAGCAGTAGTTTTTATGTGGCAGCAAAGAGAGGAAATGAGGGCTAATATAAGACAGTTGGTCTTGTGAACACAGAAACTCAAAACGTACAACAGGACCCTTGTGTCCACAGTTTCTCTAACCGCAGTTTCAGTTATCTGCGGTTTACCACAGTGTGAAAAAAAACAGCTCAAAAGTTTTGCATGCCAAGCAAGCACAGACTGTATTCTAGTGAGTACTTACGATACGTTAAGATATTCTTAACAAATTTTTCTCAGTACAGGTTATGTACGGGCACATAGTTACAGACTGCCACACTTAGTCCTCTGAGCATTTGGTAAAAACACATTTATTGGCTTTCAGGGGTGACAGGTGTCGGGGGAATACACTGTTGTTGTTCTGACACCATCTTTTCTAGTTACACAATTGATCTGTAAGTGATCTTTCCACAATATCAGTAGTTAAACACAAAAATGATGCCTTTGCCAGTTCTTCAGAAGGGTGCCCTACATCATGAAGGACCAAGACCTCAAGTGGACAGGTCACCAAGTGGCATCCCTATGGTACGAAGCATTTCTTTTCATGTATTTTGGGGTGAGCTTGCTCTGAATTGCGAGACTAAAGTCTGTTTCTTTTATAGCTGACAAACCTAAACATGTTTGAAAGCTTAGAGAGAAACTTGCACCTTCTAAATCTAACATGTGAAAGTGTTAATGTCACCATTTGGCATTCAAGTTTAAAGAAGTACCAGGAGGTTTGATTGGGATACAACTAGATTTGCTGAATTCTCTTTTAGCTTGACATGGAAATGGTGAGTAAATTCAGGCATCACAATATGCTTTCGCTTTTATGTAATTTAGTAAGTATAATTAACTGCTAACCTCTTACTGCAGAATCGTACAAGTTTTATGAATGAAATCTGCAAGACATACCTGTAAACACAGACAGGAAATTTGCTCAGTATTTTAACACAATATCAGGAATATTATATATTCAAAATATGAGTATAACTCTATAGCATTCAAAATATTTTGTCAATGTATTGAGTACTCACGTGAAATAGCTATAAGCACTCGTAATTCTTGAAGAATTTTTCATGGTTTCATTCCTTTTTGCCTTTTTTGCAATGTGTGTCCAGTCAGGTGTTGGTCCTATGTTTCCTGTTTCCCTCTTGCGCCAATTCATCATATCACTTTCTCTGCCTTGATGTGTCCACTTAATGGAAATACTCTTTGAGGCTAAATGATGTATGTGCCTGATGCTAAAGCTAATGAGCTCATCTTTAGCTACTGATGGCACTTTTCCACTTGGAAGTCCAGAAACTGGCGATTTTACATTATAAATTTTCCAAGCTGTATCCAAGCCAACCCTGTGATATGCATGGATTATCTGATGAAAAACTGCCATATGCTATATATTATTCATTACTAATCTAATATATAGTTGATGTACTCATGCATTCCTGATAACTCAAAACTTGAAAACTTCCAACCTTCTGCTTACAAAGAAGTACTACAGAACAGTTCACACAAGTGAATGGTAATTCATCTCACTGATGACGTGACTGGGTGCATCAAACAATGTGTTTTCAAATCCAGTAATGTTTGATGCTAACATAAGACAGACTTGGTACTGGAAATTAGCATATAGTAAAACATGATGTACAATGTGTGAACAGTAAATAAATGGCTCTTTGGTTTTACGACACTATTGCTCTCCAAACCCGGGGCAATGCTTTCACCAAGCTGACCTTTCTGCAGTAGAAAACCAAAATGAGCTGTGACTAGTGTCTCTTTGAGGTACAGCTCAGTTCCTGTATGCCACTCTCTACTGTGGACAGTGAACACCTTTGGGTGTCCAGGAGTTGGTTATTTGCTTTGAGTACTAAATTTTGCGTCTTAAACTAAGTACGGCCGAACTGTACAGTGCAAATTAAAATTATTTTCAGTGGACTCTATAAATTTATGTAACTTTACTATGTTTTTTTTACACAGAGCACTATTCTGCATAATAGTATAGAAACACAACACAACTGAGCAGAAATATGAACATATTGACCAAAATGCTAAAGTTAATTAATGGAATTCTCAATGTGATTTTCAGTCAGTGAATTGTCTATAAATGTTTGCTCAAAACCTAGGAACAGACCTGTAAATGATTTTGCAAACTGGCTCCTTTCTAAATCAAATATTTCATACTGAGGAGGTGGAGTTGGAGCCCCCTCCGCGCCCCCCATTACCCCAGGAGGTGCAGGCGAGCGGGCTGAGGCCAGGCTGGCTGGAGAGGCAGACTGAAGTAGAGGTGAGTGACAGTCTGATTGACTTATCAGAGTGGGCCAATAACGACATTTACAGAAAGAAGGGGTAAAAGCTCTTTGTGTTGCGTTTGTCAGATAACCATTCTACCAAATTGAGGAAATAGATATTCCAGGCCAGTGTTTCCCAACTCAGTCCTTGGAGACCCCAAGACAATCCATGTTTTTCCTCCGCCCCAAGTCCCAGTAATAAGAACATGGACTGTCTGGCAGGGAGCAAAAACGTGGACTGTTTGACGGTCCCCCAGGACCGAATCGGGAAAAGACTGTTCTAGGCAGCCGCTCACTCATCCATCAGTTCTTTTTCCTCTTCGCCTCTTGCAGGTGTTCTCCAGAGATCTGTCCTCCTGCCATCGGTCGCTAGATCGAACAGGAAACAGCCTCACTGTTTTACCCAGAGAAAAAAAGCAGGCGGACATGATGCCAGGTGACCTCACACTGCCTTCGCTTTCAGTCTCATTCAGCTTATAGCACCTTGCAAAAGTGTCCAGAACATTGTTTTCTCCCCTTTAAGACTAGATTCATAACATTTCCTTTAAGACCCAATATTTCGTATAACTATAGCTTACTTCATGCAAATCAAAACAAGAACAACTGAAAAGGTAGAACTATTATTAATCAATCAAACAAATTATAATGTTAATGCATTACATAGTATTCAATTCCTGCCTAATGGGGACAAAGATTGTCTTACAATCGAAGATCATTAAAGATTATGTCAGTGTAAGTTAGACAAAGTAATACAAATGTATATATTAGGAAAACAATATCAAAAACTATTCTGTCAACATGAGAGCCCCACTGAATGAATAATCAGAAAGAAACTATATCACACCACCCAGTCACACCCTGGAAAAGGGCATTTCCCAAAATTCAGTACCCAAGGTGGAGACCTGTGACAGAAAAGCAAAGACAGATCAGTGACTGGCTTTGTGTAAGACTGCCCAGTAGAGAAGGATGGCAAGAAACATTGCATTACTCAAAAATAACCATCATAAAGTTCACCTGGATTTAGCCAAAAAGCATGATACTGACCTAGTTAAGATGTGGGAGAGACACATGATAATGTAGTTAGATGAGAAAGAAAGAAAACAGAGATCATGCTTCCATGCATGTATATATACAGTAGAAATATAAAAATGTGTATGTACTGTATATTTAACATTTAGCACAGGATACTCACCCTAATCCTAGGTCTAAAGTATGTAATGGATCTGAAATAACTGGGTGATCAGTGGCCTAAAGCTCTGATCATAGTCTACTTGATTATCTGTGGCCTTATTTGAAACTCACAGCCCATAAATATATTTCGGTCAAGTTGAACACAGAAAATCATGCTCTGCTGCATACTCATGTTTCAGCTGAATACAGTTTCATTCTTTATGATATTCACTGATAATTAAATTCTGTTTTTGATGAAACCATGAAAAAGTAAGAATGCTTTGCAATGCACTTGCAAATGCTTCCATACTTTAAGCCACTATATGTAACTGTCAAAGAAAGAAATCAATATCTGTTTGATAAAATCTCCATATAATTTAAAAAAGAAATCACAAACATTTGCTGTTTTTGCTGAGTTCCTCTAACGCATTTCCCTGGTGTAGCATTACCATGAATCATTAGGCACTGTGAAACTCAGCATGCATAACAGAGTACTTTACCCAGATGTAACACTTGTGGCATTTGAATGACAGGCAGACAGGTGACACTGACTTAGCTCTCTCTCTCTCCCTCTCTCTCTCTCTCTCTCTCTCTCTCACTCTCAGCTACCCTGCCTGGTTTCACTGCCTCCAGCTGGGCTACATCCGACACAGCAACTAAGGTAATTAAGTAAGGTCCTGTTTCCCGTTAGCAGACATCACTGCATTTGCAAAGCATTTAGCCAAGAAGCAATGAAATGAAATGTTGAATGAAGTGCTTTACAAAAGCATTGCGCAACGCTGATTTATAAACTACTTAATCTGCTCTCAGACCTTTGCTTTGCATCTGAAGCATGATATGATGTATTAAGTGACTGTTTTTGCTCTTTGTTACCCAGCAGGCTTAGCAGGCCTCGTTTTTCTTATACCTTTAAAGCCCGAACACTAGGGTAAATTATTTAATATTATTAATCTATTGTCATAAAAAAAGCATTTCCCCTCTATGGACAAAACTGAAATAAAATATATCAATATGACTGAAAGATCTCTATGTGACAGGCAAGTGTGAATTCTATTGACTCAATGCTCTCTGTATAATTAGGTTCCCTGCAATACCTAAACTCAGCACAAGATGGCAGTAAGCGCATTAAATTGAGGCCCTTTAATGCGTCTTTTCGCGTTAATACAGCTGCTAATAAGAACTCCTTTAACTCTCATGTTAATTCGTAACTGATAAGAGTTAACTGGTTTATTAATTTAGCGAGCAAGGATGAGTGAGGAGGAGCAGAGAGAAAGAATAAGGAGAAACCAAGAACGGCTGTCAACTCAGAAGAAAGAAGCTTTGCCAACAGGCATTAACAACATCCAGCATCAAAGGTCATCTCCACCCAGGGAAGAGGTAACTGTATTTAAGCGAACTGATACTCAGTTGAATAGCAGTAACACACAACAGTTCACAGTTTAATACTGTAGAAACACAACCAAGTCAATAGCTTACTCTTTTAATATACTTTGTTGTTTGCAAGGTAAAGTGTCCATGATGAAATGAATGAGTGCGCAAAGCAAGAAACTTACAACAAAAATGTATTTTGCCAGTATTATTAATAACCTGTCCAGCCAAAATGAAGCTTGATTTGCATCCCTGAGACATGGCTTAATTCAAACAGAAGTGGTCTTAGGCGGTGCCATCGTGAAGGAAGGACAGTAAATTTGTCAGTACGTAATGCTACAATCAAAGATATGTGCACAGTTAAGAATGGTGAATGCTTCATACTCATATTGTATACATTGCTAATGTAGAGCTATTTTTACCAATACAGTGATATCATTTAGTTTTATAGGTATGGTGAAGTCGTGTTAGTGTAATGCACATGCAGAGTTAGAATTCTTACAGTGTATTTATTTTTTGTGTAGGTTTCCTGTGTATGTAACTTTCTTCTTCTTTGTTTACCTCTCTGTGGTGCTTTAGCCCCCCCTTCCCATCAGAGTGACACGAGTCTATACTGCCGTCTTGCCATCTGCCCTGATAGCTCGACGTGTGTCAGTTGAAGACCCCCCTTCTGAGTTGGTCGATCCGTTCCCACAGCAAATCTCCACCGGGACACCTCTTTCAGAGCTTGACCAAAACCAGAAGTCACTCTTCCAGGAGACATTGAACCGAAATTCACCGTGGATAAAACCAGACGATCAATCTGATCAGAGATTGCCATCCGATTTATCACCAGGAATGTTTGAGGATAGACCAGATATGTCTCACACAGCCAAAGGACTGTCAAAACAAAAGAAGCAAAAGCTTGCAAAAGAAGAGGACTCGCAATTATATAGCCATAACCACAGCAGTATTCCATCCAGCCAAAGCACAGAAGCAGTTGAGGAACATCTAAAAGATGTGGCTAAATTAGTAGCTGAAAAGGTGCTCTGGTCCCAGACAAATGACCGGACGGCATCTGAACATGAAATTTCACCTTCTGTTGATGGAGCTAAACCAGAAGATGTGGGCCCCGGCTTAACAGGAGTGACGCTGGGAAATGGAAGAAGAGAAAAGGTATGGGGAGCCATGGATTCAAATGGCAGAGTGGGAGATGCTGCTACGTAACTGTGCCACAATGTCTGTCATGTGATTTAATTGGGATTTCATCATTATAAATGGTCAGTCACTCCTCAATTAGCAGCAGCTCTGACTACTAAGTGAATGAGTTCTTTTAATCAACGAATAGTGCAGAAAAGATCAGAACGATGTCTAAAGGACTGTGCAGAAAAAGTCTTCCACCCTGTACCAAGTGAACTTAAAGCTGCTACAAAGTAAAATGTCTCTCTTCGTCCTTTCACCGAAGCCCGGAATTCGAGCATTTCTGCTAGCTGCTGATCCGGGACTCGACCTCCGTCTGACTCCAGAGCAGAGAGAAGCAAAACTTAAGCGGGTGGAGAGGATCAGGGAGCGAGTGATAAAGAGGTGCATGTGCATTTCTCCATGCATCCGTATCTGTTATTAATCACACGTCTTTTCATGTGGACATATCACTAAAAATATGGGACCACTGAGCGTTTTAGACAGACTATACTAAAATACTGTCTATAAACTAACTATACTAATATAGTATGCTCAATGTGAATGCTATGGACTATATCATATATACTGCACACAATTGTATATCGTATACTGGCTCTATACTGTACCTGTGCTGTCAAAATAACCAAGATAGTTTATACTAACTAATATAGTCCTTCAGTGTAATAAAACTGATAAGTAATACATGTACACTGCATTAGCACCACAAAGTGAGAGCGACAGTACGCATCAAAATAAGGATCAAGAAGTACAGTAAAGTATATAAAAGCATAACATAAACATTTATTTACGCTTTCAACTGTTATGGGTACTGGTATAAGTTAGATAGGCCTATGTATTGTACCATTGTACAGGTGGCAGCATGATCATTTTGTTCATACCAGATACACATGGTGCACTATGGCTGCCTACATCTGCTGTGTCCCATTAGCTGATCAGGATTTTTCAACTCTGTGTGTTTGGGGATTGTGTGGAAGGATGTTACGCAACACATAATTAAACTATACTCTACTGCACTATACTACACTGCCATACAGAACACAGGCAGGCAAAACACACTGAATATTTTATGAAAAGTGATTTATGACTGAAATTGGGTCTCTTAGGTTCTGTTTTTATTTGTTTTTTTTTTTTTTGTTCAACTAAGCTCAATTTTAGGGGCAGTGGCATATGTATGCACACATTACTCCCTGGGTGCTAAATAATGGCTAACCTTTGTTATGTCTCAATGTCACATATGGGTTAAATGCACAGGATGCATTTCATTGTGTGCTGCGGTGTGTCAAGAATGATGATTAATCACTCTTTTTAATAACTACAGTATCATTTACCTATCTGCTACAGGTAACAGTGGACATTCCAAAAATTTCAAAACCTTTTTTCATATTCTCAGTGTCAGCATAGTTAGTGTTTTGCCAGATTAGGGCAGTATACTGAACTGTGTATACCATACTGTAATGTACCATATTATGCTGTATTTTTGCCCTAGGAGCTGAGAATTAGGTCTTAGCATTCAGCATTCAGTTTCAAGTATTCATCTGCCTGTTAACCAACCAGCCTTGCTATCTCTCTCTCCCACCTCCTTCTCTCTCTCTCTCTCTCTCTCTCTTTATCTCGCTCTCTCTCACTTTAGTGCAGCCAAAGAGAGCATTATACATCCCCTCTCTCCACCGCTAGGGGGCAAGAGAGAACATATTGTCAACTTGTCTCTCAAGCTGGCAAATAAGGCTTCAAAAAAGAGCAAAGGAATGGCAGGTGAGACTTTAATACAGTGGCAAATAATTTTAATGCAGTGACTTCAACTTAATATAGTGCCAACATCCAAAATCATCATATTCAAGAAAACCATTTAGACTTGGATTATAATTATAATGCTTATAATAAAATTATACATATTAGTAGTATGTAATTGTTTGTGATGGGTTACCTGATCACTGGTGTAACTGTGGTTTCAATTAACTTTGCTCATTCTCCTTTTAATTATCAGCTTGCGCTGAAGTTTCTGATGAATGGCAGGTTACTGAAGACCTGGACTGTGGTGGTGGTTGCTATGGTGATAGGAATCCTGAACTTGGCCTTAGAGTTACAGCTAAGCCCAAACCTAGCAGAATTCCATCAATTACTGGTAATAAAGGAAGACATAGTTTGAAAGGAACAGGAACTTTGAAGGATGCTACAAACACCTTAAGGGAGACACCCACCAATGATCACAGCAAAAGCTTGGATGTCACGTGTCCTGCCAGAAACGTCTCTCCCAATCAATTACATACAACCAATAACATCACCGCACTCCCAGTGTTTCCAAGAAATCGGGATCAGCAGTCAGTCCAAAAGGAAAGCAATTCATATCTATCCCATAATAATGAAAATGAGACTAATGAGGAAGAAAGCAACTCTGTCAGTCAGAAAAGTCAGTTCAACAGTAGGAGGACAGAATGGTTTCTTTCAGACAATCACAAAGTAGAATATATACCTTTAGTAAATCAATTTAAAGAGCCAAATTCAGGCAACAACACCACAGATCAAGGCAACGCATACTCTCACTTAATGTGGCAGCCAGAGATGATGACCAGTAACAATATAAAATGTCTGCAGTTTTCATCCAAACAGAAGGTCTCAGAAGTTGATATATCTGTTGTACCCCCCGATTCTACTGGGGAAATCGAACGGCGATCAATTGATCCCACCACCCATCATGTGCCAGCTCACCATGCCCAAAGTTCCACAGCTGACAATTTAATACATGAAATTAAAAATTGTGATGAGAGCGCTGCAATGGTCCTGGAAGAAACAACATCATTAAAGAAAAAGAATGACATTTTTGAGCAATCAAATAAAAAACCTGAAGTATCACACAGCCTGGCCGATGGGGAAAAACAAAACGTCCAAAGCAATGAAAAACAAGGTTATAACTTTACAGATGAAGGAAACTGCAAAGAATTATTGGCCAACCAAACAATTCCTACTTATGCTACAATCCACTTCATACAAACTCCTCGCTCGGATACAAATCCGGGCAAAGAGAACAACACTTATTTAACTTTACACAGTGAATCTGAAGAATCACACTCTGACCCTCAAAATACCTCTGTTGATCAAATGACCTCTGCTTTGACCAAATCAATTAAAGATTTGCACATTTATGAGGAAATATCCTTCAATTCTACTCCCTCAGAATCACAGTCTAATCACAGCCATAATACCATACTAACAGATAATGAATTTGCATCATCCAGCTACCTACAGTGCAGTCGCTCAGAAATCCTGCCCAATAATTTGTCTGCACATTCGATTTCCACCAATCAAACAGGTGAGAAAGAAATAGAAAAAGAAAACACAGATTCTGATTGGCCTGATGAAAATAAATCACCAAGTGAGGGACAGAAAAATTTGGAGGCAACCAAAAGCAGTAATTCAGAGGTGAACAGAGAAGCTCCACTTGGAAAGGATATGGTAAGTTATAGCTCTGAAGTTAACGACAAGAAGGATGACCAGGGCTCTGAATTTATAAGGACAAGAGTGACTGTTGTGAGAACCAGTTTGTAAACCAGTTTGAGAGGAAACGACATGTTCAGTGGAAGGTTTGAGTAAGTTGGTAGAGGAAATGTCCATGTGACTTGGAGGAGAACGCAAATTAGCCAGTTATGGAAGTGCATCAAGCATGTGATAGCAGCAATGAACTAACTTACTAAAAACATATTGTAAGACATAATGTATTCCACTTCTCATAATTATTATCAAGCATGTTCCAGTCAGTACAATGCAGATTACATTTGTCAATAGACTACATATTACATTGGCCTGTTTATTTTATGCTTTTGTAAACAATCCCTCTATTGATGTAATTATTGTTTTTACTGAAAGTTTTTAACATTCATTCCCTTTACGGGTATGCTTATTAAATGAATAAAACGGTATCTGAAAACAGTGAGTGAATAATTATTTACAAGTTGTATTCTGCATTATTAGTACTTCTTACATTTATGTTTTACATTCATTTTAATTTTAACGAGTACTCCGTTGGTCTGTTTTCAGCTCAGACTCAGCTCTCTTTTGTTTCCCGTCAAACTCTGAAACAGAAAAGTATCGTATCCGTGATGCTTTCTTTAGACAGCGGGCATAGATGATTTCTCAGTATCCTCTCGGTCGGTTTTACTGTTTAGACCAAAGCGATACCTTGCTTAAAAGCGTCATTCGCTCTTTATTTGCCGAGTCCTCAACGATTACGTCATTGTATAAACCACATTACATCATTCTTTAGGGAATCCGACCCTTTAACAATAACCCCGCCTTATTTCTCTTCTGACAGTTATGTTAGTTTATATTGGACATTGTTCCACCGAAGAAAAACCTCTCTTTCTTATCATTGGTAATACATATGAATTTGATTGGTTGAGCTCGTTGTCTGTCAAAGAAGTATTTTTCTGCCGACATCGGAAAAGAGGCAAGAAGTAAGCGGGTTATTCAATTTCGATGCGTGCGGGTATTTAGACTATTATTATTATAAACCAAAAATACAAAAACGCATCAGAAATAATCTGTAATAATAATCATAATCATTTGTAGCTTTTAGTTTGAGTCTAAGGAACATGGGAACAAACTACTGAAATAAGACTGAATTTATTTTTTAGTTATTACTTTTTATTTTGTATCATGATTGTCTAATGATATCAGTCAGTTCCTAGTAGGATTCAATATATTTAAGTATAATTTTTTTTTTAACATACGGATTTCTGATTAGCTGGGTTAAAAGTAAAGGATTTCACATATATTTATCATTAATATATTCCACACTTAATGTTGTGATAGGCACCCATTGCATTTTGTAATATTAATTAATAACACGTTTAAACAGCATTAAATAAAATGAATACATTACACGTAAGTTTGATTTGAAGAATTAATATAATACATGATATAATTCTCTAAGGACTTCCCATCAGTAATTGTACATTGCTATATTCAGCTCCATGCTTTGGTTACTTTGAAAGAAATGCAACTCAATTTAAAAAAAAGTTTGTACTAATTTGTCTAATTTCTAAAACGTCAACGTCAAGAATACAGGCTTCAATTAAATAAGCGATTTCCATCACACACACGTGCTTTGAACCTGTCTTGCCAGTGCGCCGTTGAAACTGATGTGAATTTTTTTTAACACTTCAAATGCTAACCGATGTTTATTCACGGTCTCAGTTATAGTTTGTGGTAGTGACCAGTGAGCTACATTCACCAGTGATCATCAGACCCTTCAGTACTTTTGCGGATGACATTATTAGGCTATACTATAGCTATACACTAAATTTGGAAAGACTCGCCACCGCGCTGATTTCCAAAAGTTCAAATCGAAGATATTGTACGTAGGCCAGGGTTGAACTGTGGCTGAAAATCTATTATACAGACTAATACTTTATTTTATTAAATTATTCATAGATACTAAATTTATAGAGCTGACAATTTTTATTTTTAATGAATATTCCGCACCTTATAATTGTTTAACTTTAATTACGCAGTATTATATATGTATATTCATTATAAAATGCTATACTCTTACGTATGCAAATATACGCACATTCTATGTATATATGTATAATTATTATACTACATTACATATTTAATCATGGAGAATGATGGAGAGAATGTTTCTTTAAGACCTATTACCTTCATCCAAAAGAGAGGGAGAAGAGAAAGAGAGAAACGGAGGAGGGCTGTGTGGTGTACTGGTGTAGCGTCTCTTTCAGTTGCTTTGTGCCGTTTACATGTGGAAGTAGGAAAGGGGGGGGGGAGATATCCGGGTTTTTAAGGGGGGTATAGGCACCGAAAGAGCGAGAGCTGCTGTGATGAAGCCGGAGGGAATATAAAGCCTTCGTCTTTCTTCCGCGATGACTACGGTAAGAAAAAAAAATGTTACTTCAGACTGCTGTGTTGCATGAATGCAAAGTATTTGTTTTTGTGTAACGGTGTGAATGCGTGCGTGTATAATACCTCTGTATGTACATTCGATTGTGTTGCGGTGAAGGGAGGGGAAACCAGAAAGGAGGGAGGGAGGGAAAGAACCAGAGAATAAACGATGCTACGCTCGGAATGTCGAGACACTTCATGCATTGACAGGTGTGTCTGCGTTTCCAACATCGCAATTTATTTACTCTATTTTTGCATGCGTATTGATTGACAAGCATGCACAGATAATATGAGAACGATAAATGTTAAAATATGCGCCAACACAAATTCATTGACTGCAATATTAAAATATTTTAGCCCGCCGTATGTGCTTTGCAGACAGTTACTTCCGATTTATAGGCTAATCAGTTCTTTAGAATGCGTATCTTTGCATATTTCGTATTTTTTCTAAGTATGCGTGCTTTTGCAAAACCTACCAACCAAGAGATGTAGTTGCAGCGTATCCATTGTTTATGCTTTATATCACTATCGTTGCTGATTTTAGGAATAATATGCCATGCATGCGTTTGCGTGTCCATCTTTAACATGATTTTATATATTATTATCTGTGGTATTTCTCTTTTATTCGCTTATTTATTATAGCAATATTTTCAACTCTAGGTACTACTTCAGCGCATTGCTTTTCCGCCCCTGTATATTATTATGGCTACTCAGACTAGCCTTGACAAATAGATAACTATAGGCATACATATAGCTCCGGGAGAGACTATTATAATGGCACCATCACCTAAATAGGCGTCAGTGACGGTAGGCAAAATGTTTAATTTAATTAAAGGAATATTTGAAACTGAAGGCTGATTTTGTCATATCAGTCGCCACATAGTTTATCTGTTTGTGTGTGTGAGCGCATCTGACTGAGCGTGTTCTCAATCTCCTGTTCGTTTTTCTTCTTCACATTCATACTGGGATATCTGTTAAGCCAACTTAATTGACTGAATTATTGCCTTTATTAGAGGAGCAACAAAGCAGCGTGATTTAATGCCTGTTATTTATACGAATGCCTCTTGATGCACGTTTAATTCCGGCCTTATTAGCCGCTTCATGTACTGCTAACCCGCAGTTGCGCTCCCCGCCCCGGTATCTTCTGTACGTTGATTCTTTTAGCGTGACCCCCCCCAACCACCACCGCCACCTCCTCCTCCTCCTCCTCCCCCCTCTTCCTTCTTCCGCGCAACCCTCCCCCTTTTTCTTCATCTCTCTCTCACTCACTCAGTCACTCACAATCACAGGCTGTTTTACAATTTGGGGAATCTGCATGTTAATGTACAACGTCCGCCTGTCCTACTTCGTGAATAGCTCATATTTACTTACTGTGTTTGGTAAAAGCTAAGGCCTATCCTGTTACTAGATTTGTCTTATTATGTATGCTGTATTATCATATATGTGCTGTATTCTGTTAAGTGTTTCTTCTTTTGAAAACTGTTTAAATTGTGAAATTATCAGTAATAATATCAATAATACTTTTTGCTCCTGCTGTTATTGTTTGGGCATGTTGCTGGATACAGTTGGTATGAACCAGGACGGTATGTCTCAGACATCTCCAAAGCGCTTCCATGCCTTTAACTGTGACATGCCTGGCTTTTGGAAATGCTGTATTTTACATGAAAACCATGCTAAGGGCTTGGCTTAGCATTGCCAATCATTTGGCACACCATTAACAAGCTTGTCCTGCATATGTTCTACTTTATTTCATGTGAATTTCCCAATTTGGTAAAACTGTCAAAATGTATTACCCAGCATTTTACTAACCATCTTCACTGTTATTTTCCCATTGCCTTTCCTGTCCTGTAATGTAGACTCAGCTGTTGAGATGAGTGTTGCAGTCCTGTAAAATACTTGTGTTGTACCACTGTCCTACTGTCCAAAGTATCAGTGCTAACTGTTTGTTAATATATTTTCTTATGTACTGTTTGTTTACTTGTATTTATGCTTCTCTTTCAGCTCTATTTCTAGGTGTCTAGGCCACCACCAGAAATAGTTGGGCCTGTTTCTGCCCCCCCAACTCCCCCCCCCCCTTCCCCACCGCACCAAACCCGCCTTTCCAACCTCAACACATAGACACACCTCCTCAGCCGTTACCTCTCCCCTGTGGGACCCTCCCTGCTTGTCCCACCTTTCCCTCACGAACCACTCTCTTGGATGAGCCCAACTGCAAGTTATCTTTGGCTTGCCAACCTGTTCTGCTTGGTGTCAAAAGTAGGACAGTCAGCGGCTGTCACGCACTGACAAAGGAACGCAAAAAGGCTTCCGGAGCGCACGCAAAAGCGCAGGCGGGTAAACAAAGACAAGAAAGCATCGGACCGCCGATCAAAAACGTCGGAATACATTTTGCCTAACGGGAAAACGCCCGGAATATTGTAAGCGCACAGATTAACACAGAGCCGGAATGTGTCGTCACGTTCATCAGTTTGAGGCGCTAAAACAGAACTGACACAAGGAAGGAAAGAACCGGAAAACATTCTGTGTCATACAGACAGAAATGAAGAATGGATGGATTCTCTGATTAGCTTGACATGCTCGCTTATGTTGCCCTTAAGACCAGTGGTTACTCTACCCAGCTAATGCTAAGAGTCACTGACTCTAGTTGGGGATGAGCCGACCAACACATAGGCCAGCTGCTACTGACGTGTGAGACACATACACAGTTTTCCAAAATAAGTGCAGTTGTAGAGAGAGGCTGGGATTATAACCCAGTTCCAGCTGGTGCACTCCCAGGAAGCCCTCTTGAACAACTCAAGCGTCTCTTAAGTTGCGGTGCACTCCCTCCGGTTTCAAGATGATGTGCGAGGTCATGCCCACCATCTCGGAGGATGGGAGAGGTGGGGGGGGAGGCTCTTCCTCTCCTGCGGGGGGTGGGGTGGGGGCCGGTGCCGGCAGTGGGATGGGGGCCATGGGAGGCGGTTATGGTGGCAGGGAACCAAGAGGGGACGAGGGAGGCAGCACCGGCAACCTGGAGTCTCTGATGGTGAACATGCTGACGGAGCGCGAGCGGCTTCTGGAGAGCCTGAGGGAGACGCAGGACAGCCTGGGCACGGCACAGCTGCGCCTCCGCGATTTGGGCCACGAGAAGGAGTCGCTGCAGAGGCAGCTTTCCATCGCCCTGCCACAGGTACGGCATCAACACCCACCTCATACTCTCTCACTGCTTTAGCATCAGCCTTTCTGTCCATATGGACGGCTTTGGGGAGTCTTTGAAGAGATTGGCACGTATGGATCTTAAAAATAATTAGTTCTTCAGAACGACTTAACAGGCAGCCACCGGTGAGAGTAGTGTTTGGGGTAGCACCTGTTCGGGGAGGAATTGGCTAGAGAGCTCAGCGCTGTGACATCTACTGTTGTGGAAGGATGGAGGAACAGGTGACAATGCGCTCATTTTATGCAGAAGCCATCAGATGGTGACCGAATTCAAAGAAACTGAGCAGAGATTGTGAGCCGCAAAGCAGATGAGTGTGAGACTCGTTCACTGTCTCTTGTCTTAATTTGGAATTATATACCCATCGTCACATATGAACAGTATGTCTGAAGGGCAGTGCGGCAGCAAATGTGGCAGGTGCAGGTCAGTCTAGGAATGGCAGCCTCAGTGTGCGTTGGAGCCCTGGAGGATACAGGAAGTTACACCGAGTTGTATTGAGGCTCTGAATCTGAACTTCCTCTGAACCCTTCTGTGCTTTTACGTCTCTTCAGTTATGCAGCTGAATGAGGACAGAATGCACGCTGATTGATCTTTATATTCCTTCAGATTACTTAGAATATCATGCTGTTGGTCTTCATAAAATATATTTCAACATTTTGGGAGAATTTCCCGTATAAACCTTTTCTTTTACACCGTGAGACAGTGTCTGCAATTATCCACATGGAATGTAATAGTGAAACAAGTACAATCTTTTGATTCATTTTGTTTTAAATTTGGTTTCCGCATATCGTATATTAATTTTAGCATATCAGCATGACTGATAAACCAGTAGTGCGCTTCAATTTGCGGAGAGAAAGGTCTTCAGAAATGTTCTCTGAGTATATTTTCTTTGTTACTGCTAATAGGATGCTATTATTCTGGCTACAAACTCCCCTTTCCCATATTTGTTGTGTATTGTGTTTACTTGTTGGGTCTTGTTAGTTTTGGAAGCAGGTGAATATGCTCTGTGGCTGATAAAGACTGAGAATGAGAGAGAATGATCAGAATGTTAATTGGTTAACGTTTGTTGACTGACATTCAAGACATTGATGCGTTAGCTCTGTGTTTCTTCAAGAGTGTGACAGAATTATTTAATAGAAAAGTGAAATACAAGTAATGGTAAGGATAAATAAAATGCAATAATGTGAATTTTTTTTAAACCTGACAGCAGGTGGCGTAGCACTTAAGGGCTCGGACTTCTGACAGTTCCATTTCCAGTTCCTTGCATTGAGGGTGCATAGCTATACGCCAAGAATGTCTTTGGTGCGTAAAGATGTGGCGTAATCAGTGCTAATGTTGTTCGTTTGGGTGGGTTTATGTGTGAGAGGGAGTCAGAGAGTGAGAGAGACTGAGCGAGTGAAAATATCCCTTTTTAGACTTTACCATGACATCAACGCCATTTTGGCAAGAGCAGGTTTTCTAATAAAATGTATACTTGTACAAAAACCTAAGACTCATTGATAATCAGTCTTAGGCTTGACTTGTAAAAAAAGAGGACTGCAGAGGATATAAAGGTGTGTGATGGCAGGGGTAGAGAAAAAGCAGAGGATTGTGGGACATTGATACTAATAGACATCCTTAGACCATTGTCAGCACGATACACTCCCAGAAGGCCAAGTGCCAATGGGCCCACTGTGACACCGTCTGTCCTCTCATTTCCCTCCCATGCTCCTCTCTGTCTCTTTCACTCCATCTGTGTCAATGACTGATAAACATACACAGAGCTGCAACTGCACACCGACTGGATTACTGACAGAACCGACTGACATGGATAGCTAGCAGGTTTCACATTCCAATTGTGTTTCTGTCAGGTGAGCTGTGACTCTCTCACGACAATCTACCGACTTAGGCTCACTGATTTATTTTAACGCCGGGCTCAAGAAGCCTGTGCATGTTGGTGAGAAAATAGTGTTGGTGTGTTGGAACTGAGCAGTCAGGATTCCTTTTCAGAGCCAGGCATTGTTTGCCGTTCCCCTTCGTCTCTCCTCTTTGAGAAGACAGAGAAAGAGCGCTGTGTCACACCATGTTCCCTTTGTCACTCAGTGTCACGGTACCGTGACGGCATGCAGGCCATGGCCTGGCGTTTCCGTCGGCAACATGGGCGCCGCTCTGCTCGTTTTGTCGTCATCTGTCACTGTACGTGAGACATCGTTCATCCATCCAGCACGGATTGATGGAGCTTGGAAAAAAACGTCCAGGTCAGGTCCCAACGGAGATGCGTGACTGCAATCGAAAAAGTCGAAATGCCGGAAGTCTCGTATTTTGTTCGGCTACTTATGGTTAAGGTTAGGGCTGGGTAGCGATTAGGTTTGTTGTGTTGGGATTAGACGTTTCCCTATATAAACGAATGGAGAGTCCCCACAAAGATATAATTTCAAACCTGTGCATGTGTGTGCGCGTGCGTGTGTGCGCGTGGGTTATGGGTTTTCTTAAACCTTAGTGCAGTAAAGCTGCTGTTACAAGTAACTGAAAAGAAGATGCGAGAATAAAGAATACAAATATGACGCAAGGAGATTTAGCATGTTTGTTTCTAATTCCAACTCTGACTACGACATTAATATGTGGCCGAATGCCTGGTACCATGGTGTCATAAAATAAGCAATTCAGTGATTACATATTGACCAGCTGTTACTGGTATGGTACGCGGCATATTCAAGGCAGAATCAGCTATGTATTTCCAGGGAAGCATATGACTGGTCTTAGAACCCGTCGCAGGGTAAGGCGGAAAGGCGGGGAATGTCATTCCTGAGAGGTGCTATGAGCAAGGAAGTGAGCTCTTGATAGGCCTATTTCTCCGCGAGCCATCTCCTAGCTGAGATCTTCTAGCTAAGTATGGAAGAGAGCGCAGGACAAACTGTGCTGCGGTGGCCCGGGTATGCCTGTCGCGCACTGAGCATGTCATTCGGTGTTCGCTGTGTGACCGTTTCAACAACCGGACAGCAGCCAATTCGGGTTGATGCAAATTGTGTTTTTGCTCATAATTGTAAAACGTACGAAAGCTGAGATGATATCAAAATGTCAATATCAATAAGATCAATAAATAATCGGTTCTCTGTAAATAAAATTCAGGAGGTCGATGCTGTGCTGGATGTGCTCTTCTGAGTTGGGTTGTGACACACCTTACCTGCTCTTGGTTTTTGCTTAAAATCTACGACTGACGTCAATGCCTTAAATGTACAGTATTTTCACCATGCTCCATTTACTCTTTTTTTCCTGGGAATCTACTGACAAGAATGATGAGAGTAAGATGCGACGTGAGCCACATACAATGATTGCAATGGTAATGATACCTTGACTGAATGGATCTGAAGAAGAAAGCAATGCCAAGGTGTCAGATGTGGCGCAGAAGTACACCTCTGTGAGGCTCGAGGAGGGACCGGATTAGCATTCTTAAACTCTGTTACGCTGCAAACAGACGCATGGCTGTTAGACATCATCGCCGTGCTCTCACGCAGTTCCGTCTTGTGTAACGCTGTGATGTAATAGCAATGTCTAAGGTTCTCTGGGCTTCGTGTTCGAAGAGGCGAGTGTGAGCTGGTGGGAGTCGCCGCGCTAAGAAGTACTTGCGAAAGGCAGTCAGCGTTTGATGCTAACGCTAGCGGTGTACCCCCCCCCCCCGGCGTCGGCATACGCCTGCCGGCCGCCCTTACAGTCAGGCTCCTTGGCTGTGCTCTCCACCACGCATTTCTGGGTGCTTTCTTTTTCGGGTATTTTTTTCGGTTTGTTTCTTGTAAAGTTGTGTGCCTGATGAAAGACCCGGAGAAAGAGACAGAGAGGTAGAAGGGTGGGGTGAGAGAGAGTGCGAGAAAAGGAAAGCGAGTCTGTGGGGGTGAGAGTGACAGAGCCTCAGAAATAGTTTTGCCAACTTGAAGGAATTTCACCTTTTTAAAAATAAACATTGTGTTAGATTTGTCGAAATGTAGCCAGTTGCTATTAAGTAGCTAGCTAAATACCAGAACATAGAATGATACAATGCATATTACTAGCTAGTGTTTAACTTGTATATACACAAATAAATATTCGTATGTGTATATATACATATGCATGCATATGTGAGAGTGTATGTGTATGTTGGATGGGAATGGGAGGTCTCGTCTGTCATAATTGGCCTGTTGAAAGAGCCACTTTCCCCATTTTTGGTACAAGTACAAATGCGGCACAGGCAGACACGAAGCCCCAGATCTTACTCTGCAGTCCAGTCGAGAATTTTAAAATAGGCTCCATTAAGTAACACCTGAGCTGCCTGGAGAGAGGACAGAGGGTTTGGTTTGGCCGCGCTCTATATATTTGGGCTAGAGATGGGCAGGTTAAAGTGTGCATGCACAAGTTATGATAAAATATTCAAGAAGGGGAACACCTTGGAATCCAGTATATAAAAAAACCTTCAGAAAAGAATTGACATGCCTAGAACTTGAAAATCCAAAGGAACGAATGTCATGCATTTTCTTGAATGAATCATTTTTTAATACCGACTTATTTGTGCAACATCATGTTGACAGCACTTGGTAATACAGCTGACGGAGGAGTTTTTCTTAAAACGTTCTACTTTTATAGTTTTATCTTTTATCAGTAAGTCTGACCATCCGTCTTTTCTAAATGAAATGTTTACTGCAGTATGTATGTTACGGTGAGTGAGTATGTGTGTGTGTGTCTCTGGGTGTGCGTGTACCCTGCCCTACACCCCATGGTTCTTGGCGTACACTTTGGATCGTGGCAACCCTAGCCGGATAAGCAAATATAATGTCTGTACATACAGGCACTGCTAAAAAAAGGACTCACTACAGTTATGATTATTACATGATAAAGATCAAGACAGATAACAAACTTTCCACTTAATAGGCAAAGCAATGTGGCTGCATTTGTGCAATAAAATGAAATCTGAAACTCGTTATTTTTTTACTTTTTAATGCTTTTTACGATACATTTTAGTTTATTTTACCTATTTTCTCTGTTTATGTCAGCGCACCTTCCCTTAAATGCAGCTGGTAGTCACATCTATCAGTATGTGAATCACTTCCTTCTCCTTCATTGACATTAAAGTATATTGACAGCTCTGTTCAATTTGTCACTAGTTATCATGCTTGCGAGGTCTTGGATTACTAAAGAGTGACTCTGTCAAGTAACCCAAAGCCGTTTTGGCCCAACAGCATCATAACTACGTATTTGCTATGTCAAAGGAGTGTGAGTTTATTTACATTTAGATAAAAATGGAGATTCAGTACAATTGCTTGCAGACTGCAAGCTAACATATTTAGCATATTTAGTTTGCATTTAAAAATATCATTAAATACCTCAAGAAATATAGTGTAAATAATACCATCAGTATAATGGTAACAGGAAAAAGCAAAGTTGTGCATCATGATGCTTTAAATAAAGTGCTCAGCTTGAAATCAAATACGTATGGAGCAAAACTGAAATAGCAATTTTATGCGACGAAACAGAAGCGCAATATATAGGGAGATGTATGTGTGTTTTGTGCCCAGTTTTATGTATGTATGCGTGGGGCAGCCGAAAGTGAGAAATAGCCATGGAGTTAGCGCTGCTATTAGCACGCACTGTGCTAATCTGGGCCGCAGGGCCTCAGCGCCTGTGCTGCACATTTATTTATTTTTTTGTTCTCCAGGAGTTTGCGGTGCTGACCAAAGAGCTGAATATGTGCAGGGAGCAGCTGCTGGAGCGGGAGGAGGAGATTGCTGAGCTAAAGGCCGAGAGGAACAACACGCGGGTGCGTCTCTCTGCCTTCGCCGTGTCAAACATCTCCGCATGCCTTCGGTTCCACCCCGATTTCACGGGCTCACACATTTAGCCATTGAGCCTCACAGATAAGTGCCGTTATTGAGCTTTTTTAAGTGCGGCTTTTAGCGTAGCGCCGTAATGTTAGCACTCGGAACGACCTGTTCCCGCTCTACCCACCCCCCCCCCCCCCCCCCCCCCCCCCCCCCCCCCCCCCCCCCCCCCCCCCCGCACGCCGCCGCAGCCCAGCGCGCCACGGGGGGGGGGCGGGGGCAGGCGCCCCGCCGCG
>JAODKE010004030.1:0-12292 GCA_026779605.1 Mormyrus hasselquistii
CCCCCCTTTTTTCCCCTTTTTTTTTTTTTTTTTTTTGTTTTTTGGGTTGGGGGGGGGGGGGGGGGTGTTTTGTGAATCTTTTCCGTGTTTTAGCATCTTTTGCGTGACCAGCCCGCCAACAAGCGTATGCTCACTTGTGTACTGTTCTGCCTTCCGTAAATGTATTATTTGAACAAATTATTGTATTTACATTATTTTAAATGGGAAAAATTGATTCAGGTCGCGAACTGAGTCCTTGAACGAATTAAGTTTGTGAGATACCGCTGTAATTGACTGTGAATCCTGTCGTGTGTCTGTGGAAACAGGGTGGACAGGAATCTGATGCTGAGATTCCTCCATTGCTGCACTACTGCTGAGGACCAGCAGGGGGCAACACCGGCACTGCTCCAGGCACTGCAGCATAAGCTGGACTTCTCCAGCTCCTCTGCTGTGGATCTGTCTGAACAGGAAGGAGGAAATGACCTGTGTCTCAGTGCTGCTGACTGTAGAGTTATCTTCTCTGCAGTCCAGCTGGCCCAGGTTACCACAGAGCTGGTTCTGCAGGACTGTGAGGCTTCAGACGCTGCTCTGGAGCAGCTTTTCCCTGTTTTACATAAAGTCCGTTTGAGGTGAGACACTGTACTCCCATCTCCTGAAAAGGTCATGGCACAGGATGTGTTTGAGGTGACACTATAGATCATGGAGTCTGTCTGATAGCTGCCTTCCTCAGGAGGCCATGACATTCTCCATGTGTCTAAGTGAGACAGATGTTCCCTGTGACTGAGATCAGCGTCAGTGTTGTTTTCCACAGGCCCAGCAAAGTCCTCCTCCTACAGCTGCTGCGTCTTACTGGGGGGCTGCATGAAGCTGAGGCTGCCAGACGAGCCAAGTCCCTCTGCTCAGCCCTGGGTGAGGAACTGGACCTGAGCCACACGCCTGTGGGCCTGGAGGCCTGTGGGTCACTGGCCCTGGTACTGGAGCAGTCAGAGGGTCTGTCAGAACTGGACCTGAGCCACTGTCACCTGACTGACGCCTGCTTGGAACTGCTGCTCCCTCACCTGCACAAAGTACAAGTCCTGGAGTGAGTGTGGAGCTACTTTACACAGCTGACAAAACACCCGTAATGCTGCTTACCCATGATGCTCAGCTCTCACCGGTGTCCCTCCTCTGTTTCAGTCTAAGTCACAATGACGTCACTGACCATGGAGCACAAGGTCTTCAGCAGGTCGTCTGCAGTGACAGCTCTGTACAGACAGTGCGGTGAGTGTGTCATTGTGGTGAACTGTGTAAGAGTCAGTGTGTCATTAATGAGCTGTGTTTGTTCCTGTAGGTTTTCCTAACATCTGTTGTGATGATGGTTTATGCTGTTAACTCATTGCTGTGTGTCTCCACAGACTCTTCAATAATAAAATTACAGACAGAAGATCCCTCCAAACAGACAATCGCTTTGAAATCTGGTGATGAGACAGAATTACAGAGAGAGGGACTCCTGTCTGATCTGTGTTGAAAAGACAAAAAGAATCTGGAATTTTAGCTGTCTGACTTTTTTCAAATAAGGAACTTTTTCTGTTTCTGTGTGAAAATATTTGATCCTTTTCTGTATAATTGTGCAATTTTCTTTGGGTCTTTGGCTTCATGTTGATGTATCTCATACAATGATTCTCTATTATTATTTATGGACAGAACCTTCAAGCAGGTTATTGTAATTCCTACATGTATGTTTGACTGTTAACAGTGGACATAATCAGGTTAAAATGATCTAAATTAGTATGATGGCTACTGAATGCCTTTGATATTTAGTAAAGGGTCCTTGTTACAGTAATATTTTTGTTGCAGTTCACTAACAAGTGACAAAGACAAAACATAAGAAATTTACATATGAGAGGAGGCCATTTGGTCCATCAAGCTTGTTTGTTAAAATCTTATCTAGCTCTGATTTCTGGTTTTAGCTTCCACTACACTAGCAGGAAGACTATTCCATACTCTAACTACATGCTGTGTAAAGAAGTGTTTTCTCAAATTCATTTAAAAATGTTCTCCCACTAATTTCCACTTACCACTTTTTCCAGTTAATTTCCACATTTGTCACAAATAAATAAGTTAAAATCTTGTTTTAAGTGTAATTAATGCAACTGAAACTAGTTCTTGAAAACTGGAAAATGATAAACGGCAATGTATTTATCTGTATGAATAAATTATATTTGGGGAATAATTACACGTTTCATTATTTGGAGTGTGATTCATATTTTGTCTGCTTTCATTTCATCAGTCCTATAACCAAATTAATATATCAGTTGATTTTCTATACACAAACTCAGCATTTCTGTAGTAATTGTCCTGTCTTTCATGTGTCTGTCTGCCCCCCCCCCGCCTCCTCACCAGCATTATGTCCTTGTCAGTCAAAGTACCCGCTTGTCTTGTGCTCCCCAGTCCAGTCATTGTCACCCTCCATACCCTGACTAGTGTCTCTCCTGCCTGTTGCTGTTCCTGATACTGTTCCCTGCTAGCCTTGGTCTTTAGTTTCTTGGGTCCTGTTCAGTCTCTGGCTGTAAATAAACCCCCTGCAGTCCTACTTATGGCTCTGTCTGGTTTCTCTCTCCACTGTGTCATGACCGTAATAATAGGAAAATGCCATATTTAGTGTAACATTCCAGTGAAAAACTCCTTTCACCACCGTTCACAATTATTGTATTACTAGGTATCCGCAAGTTGATATTGATTCCTGACCACCACAGAAGCTTTGGTTCTCCCGAATGTCAAATGCCACCATTTATAACAATTCTGATGTTTGTTCTTAGAGATTAGTACTTTAAATGTATTTTTCAGTTCAATTATCTATCAGGTCATAGTATTAAAAAATAAAAACAATGTATTACTCTAAGGACACACTCACTGTTTTCAACACTATGCTGCTGAGTGAAAACATTATCATGGGGGCTGCAAGAGACCACAGCAGCCTTGGGACAGAGCACACGTCCACCAAGATAACCAACAAAATGCTGAGGGTCACTGGTCAGCAGGTAACCCAGATAGAACTGGCTATACATTCAAGGAATCTATACAACAGGATGAAACAAATACCTCTTAGAATGTGATAATGGGACAGCAGTTCAGCACAGAGGCAGGCAGACTGTGGCTCTGGGATTTGGGAGCCTGTGACTGCGTCCCATTCAGCGCACCTAAGGCCAGGCAGGCTGAGACCTACACTGTGGTGATGTATTTGACATGCGTAGGCTATGTAAACATTCGTTATACAACTTTGTATACTTACATTGAAACTTTTATAAGCCGGCAGACATAATCATGCTTGATGTAAACATTAGTCGTCACTGATGCGGTGCACTGTGGTCTGTATACTTAGACAAAGACTGCTTGCATCTGATGTATTTGCGAAAATGTGGATAAAGTGTTTGCCAACGCACTGCACTTGGCTTATTGGAGGAACGAGACACCCTTAAATACTTATGTTAAGCACATGAATGCACTTATGTAAGTCGCTCAGGTTAAGGGCGTCTGCCAAATGCTGTAAATGTAAAAGTAAATGAATGTATATGCTAAATGTGGCAGTGTGTAAGTTTGGACCAGGAGGGACAAATGAGACTGAGTGTGTCTGTGTCCAGAAGGTCACCAGATTAAATTCCATCCATTGGTGCCAGAATGATGGCGGATATGCTGTCTGACTCCAAGGTTCTCCTTCATGTGTGATGTGTCTCATAGAACGGCACGGTGAGATACGCGGAAACCAAAAAACTCCAATGTACATGCACTGGTAAAATGACGAATGAAGTACTGTAGTACCTTGACACACAAACAGTCCAGTTCACAAACAAACTGGGTTATACACTATATGTTTGAAAAAAATTTGTACCGGTTCGCAAACCGTGTTTCAGGCTGCGAACACACCTGAATCACGAACAATTGTACATTATGCCCTAGAATGGTTGTGATATGTATGAAAAAACCTGTTGTAGATGTATGTCTTTACTATAACTCTTCAGAGGTTGAATATCTGGAAAAAGAAAAAAATAGAGAGAGAGACCATTCTGCTAGAGCAGTGTGTGGCTCAGTTAGCTAAGTCTGTGTGCCTGTAATAACAAGGTCACAAATTCAAACCCAGCCTCAGCATGTCTGTGACTCCTTGAGCAAGGCCCTTAACCCCCAGCTCCCTGTGTGCTGCTACAGGTGGCTGCCCTTCACAGACAACTTACTCTACAAAGACCAAGTTGAGGGAGGCATAAAGACAATTTCCACATGGGGATCAATAAAGTATTGATTATTATTGTTGTAGCAGTACCCTTCAGTGATTGATAAACATGTTTGGGATGGTTTTTAACAGTCACATATCTATACATAAAATTACAGTACTTCATTAATAACATAAATTATGAAGTAACTGTTATTTAAGTATTATATTCTCCATTCACACATAGTGGCAACTGCATATTGTTTGTTTACAGTACAAAGTCCATCGATATACAATGCGTGGCATCACGAAATGTATATAAAATTTTAGGCATATTAAAACAATGTACGGTATAATAAAAAAATCACATTTTTGAAATAACTATTTTATTTGATGTGATTCAGTCTTTTAATGTCAATTTTTTAGCTTTTTTTTTGGGGGGGGGGGTGTGTGGTTTTTTTCCATATTTTGGCGTCTTTCGAGCGACCATTTAATTTAAGTATATATTCTTGGTTAAAGGGAAAAAATAAAATGAAAAAATTGTTTCTGAGGTTTGAACGAATTATTTGTATTTACATTATTTTAAATGGGAAAAACTGATTCATGTCGCGAACTGAGTGCTCGAACGAATTAAGTTCGTGAACTGAGGTACCATTTACCTTTGTATCATTGCAACACGTATACCGACTGGGTACTAGGGATAAATAGTTTTATTAATAATTTTTTTAATAATTCGCAAATTTAAAAAATGTATTCTTTAATGCAAAAAGTTATCCCTTACGTGTAATGTAGTACCTTTTTTTGATCACTGGATGCCGACGCAGACCGTGGAAAGCCTTTCAAAGTCAGTGCGACACCTAGCGGAAATTACTATTTTTTGTTTTAGTCAATATAAAATTTTGTGAAATTTTTAAAATGTAATAACTTGTATTTTTTATAAATTTGGATATCTTTAGAGAAAATATTCAAAATTACATGCTTTTGTAACGCTCTAACTAACCGTGCATGCCCCTCAAAATTTCTATGGTTAGGACCTCCTAACCATAAGGTGTCGCTGTGGTGAAACGAAACCGAGGGGCAGGAAAAGAGAAGATCCGGACGGCGTGGTGCAGGAGTTTAACGCTGTTTCGGATTAATAACACTGTGAAGTTCTTAATAATTTTATTAGCCTGCGTCGTTACGAGTGGGAGGCTTGTGTCGAGCAGAATGAGCTGTCTGTGGATGGGCAATGTGAGCTAATTTCAATAGCCGCCGTGTTTACGCGTGTGCTAACAAGCTAAATATCTAAACATAGATAAATGAGTTTAGCCTCGGCCTTCCTTCGCTGTAATTGTTTGGGTTTTGTGTTTCTGCTGGATTCACGCGTATTTATAGTACTGAGTTCATTGAGGGCCGTGCGTGTGATGGGACGGAGGTTTTTGTAGAGTAAATAGCCCGAGGCGAGCCGGCTCAGCTCCGGTACCTGTGCGGTGAGGGCAGCTCTGCCTGTTCTGTCCGCTACGGGACTGTGAGACATGGAGCTGCTTGGAGGGGCAGACCCGGCAGTAACCTGCAGGTCGCTGTAATTTACCAAGATGCCGGCAGTCTCATCTGATATTCCGGCGCCTTGATACCGTAGAGACCCCGGGTTAAATGGCCGATACGTTTTCAGACTAATCTCCATCTTTCCGCAGCTGGAGCCCTACATGGATGAGAAGTTCATCTCCCGGGCCTTCGCCACCATGGGGGAGCTGGTGGTGGGCGTGCGGATCATCCGCAACCGGGGGACGTGGTAAGACCGGCTATTTCTACGCTTATACTTTGCATTTTATTTTCAAACGGGAAGAATAAAAAAAAAACTTCACCATATAAACAGGTCTATCCAGGCTTATACTCACCAGTCTGATTTTTGATGACTAATCACGGGTGACAAATCGCCACTCCGTTTATTAGTGTATCTCACTACACTGTCTAGGTGCATTAAACGGAATCCTGACCACAAACTATCTTTACCGCCGTTAGGATCGATAGGACCGTCATTAATTGGTAGCTTTATTTCGGGGATATGTCTGTTTTATATATCTGAGTTCTCGGTATTTTGATTTGTTTTCCCCCTTAGTTGACAGTTAAAGGGATTTAATATTACTGGCATAACCGCTGGAAATCATTAGGTTGCATAGAAACAAGACACATCTTGGGTTGTTCCTTGTACGTGGATTAACGACTTATTCGCATTTAATTATTATTTAACAGGATCCCGGATTTCTCGGTTTTTCCACGCTCTTATAAGATTGGTTGTCACAGCAGTCCGTGAGCTCAGACCTGCTCTAGGAAGGTTTATTCAAAGTAAACAAGACTAGATCACAGTTTGAAACTGAGGTGTCCACTCAGGTAACATACATCATGTCCACACTATTCTTACTTGAGCGACCCTTTGCAATTGGTGCGATTGTAATAAGAGGATTTTTTTTCTTCTTAATTGAACTTTACTGCATTATAGTACAGTACAAATACAAACAAATGCATACCTGGGGTACATAATGAAGGCCAGCACTGAACTCCACCAATGAAACATTAGCCATTGGATAAAATGAGTGTTAAACAAATGGATGGTTGTAACAGTCTTAGCATTAATGGAAAGTGAGGTACAGACAATGTAGACATTTAAGTCGCATAAAAATGCAGAAAAAACACCATTGGATTTACATTTCTGTATTTAGCTAATAAGAGCGTTTCAAATTGAGCCTACATTTTGTGATCAGTAAGATCTGTTGGTGTATCTGGACAAATTGCTTTTTGAGAATTAAGGTCGAGAGGGACGAGGTCAAATGGTTTCCCATCTCCTTGCTCCCACACTGATAGCAGTGTGAGGACATTCCCTGCAGCTACCCTAACCCTACCCAGATAAGCGTATTTATGATTTTAGAGCTCCGGAATGAGTCCTCAGATCTTGGATGTGTTAAGCGACATGTGTAGAACACCCCCCTGTTCTCACCCAGCCCCAAACCTGCTGTGTGACCCGTGTTTGATCTGACCTACCAACCCTTGTATCCATGATGCTCTCCTGTCCCCTCTAGGGGTGCTGCAGGTTACTGCTTCGTGGAGCTGGCAGACGAGGCAACAGCGGAACGGTGTCTTCGGAAGATCAACGGGAAACCGCTTCCTGGGGCCACACCGGTACGGCCTGTTCTCCCGCAGGAGACGCTGCATGGCACGCTGCTCTCCCGCAGGAGACGCTGCATGGCACGCTGCTCTCCCGCAGGAGACGCTGCATGGCACGCTGCTCTCCCGCAGGAGACGCTTGCGACATGCTAGCCAATAGACTCGTTTTTTCTTTGGACTCAAAACTGGTTTCTCTTTCCTCTTTCCATCACAGCCGAAAAGGTTCAAGCTAAACAGAGCCACATACGGCCGTCAGGGAGACAGCAGGTGGGGGCGCGTGCTGATGTCTGCCCTTCTCCCCAGGGAAGAAGGCAGGATGTCTCTGTGTTCATGGTCTCCCCTCAATCATATGCAGCAGCTTCTGCCTGTTTATGGTGCCTGGGGGGAATTTAGACCCAAGAAAACCACTCTTCACTCCAACTCTTCAGCATCATCTACAGGGCATTTAGGATCAGTAAATGTCCTGTAAAATGTACCATGAACCTGTAGTTCACCCACTGGGTGGGTATTGACCTTTGTTGAACGTGTTGTCAGTTTCTTTATGTCTCGAAACAGAGGCGGTTACCCGGACAACAGGTATTCCCAGCCCTACCCTTACAGCCATAACCAGTATTACCAACAATATCCCAACTACTACTCAAATTGGGGCTATGACCAGAATTCACCAAACTATGGCTACAACTACAACCAGTACGACTATTCCTCACAGGTATGTTGGTAAATCATCATCCAGCAGAAGTTTACCTCTGTCCAGTTTTGTATCCGAAAGGATTTCATTTTAATCTTGTATGTTTCAGTCATATGACGAGATTGAAGATGATGGGCTGGAAGGTGAGTCCCAACGGCCTCATCTTCAGACTTCCTGGAGTTTAACCAGTTTGCATATTTCTGTCATGCAAACACAGTGGATTGTGACTCTTGACCCTGATTTTCAGATCCCAATGTTGAAATAGATGTGGTCGAGGCCAACCAGCAGTTCATGGAGGAGAGCGAGGAGCTGTACGACGCACTGATGGACTGCCATTGGCCCTCACAGGGATCCCCAGGACTCCCTGTGTCTGCTTAGGGCCACACATAGACTTTTTTTTGGGGGGGGGGGGCGGCTTTACGATCATGTGACCCTTGCCCACATGACCAGGTCTGACAGCCAGGTCTGTTGCCCCTGAGGCGCGTCAGTGCAGACCAGAGCTTTCTGTACTTCCCTGCATCTCCAAATATTCATGGAAATCTTTTCTTCTCCAGTGGAAATTTTTTCTGTCATTCCCTGATCCTGTACTGTTACTTTTTGAATTGTATTGTTAAAACATTGTTCCTTTCTTGTGTATACAACTGCAGATTAATTGCGCAAATACACCAGTTTACTTTAGTACTGTTAAGGCACAGTATATAGAGTAGTGTCAGCGGTAGGTTGGTGTGAGCAGCGAGGCCCTTCAGTCCAAAAGTACGTCTTTTTCAGGATTCACCCCTTGTTCTTTGAACAGTTGTCCAGTCTATGTCACTGTTGTATGTTCAGTGCATTTTCTCATTGACTTTTATAAATTGGTTGCACTGGACTTTCTATCTTCTACAGAAAAGTTCTCACATAGGAAAATTAGGCAATTTAAACTTCAGTTATGGTAGTTTAAAAGTAAATCATACTCTGATAATACTTGCTGTTCAAAGATAATATTTTGAAAAAGAAATAAAGTATATTTCTGATCCAAATGGTTCTGTTTTTGGTGTTAGTTGACGGCAGGTATACTCCTTTCAGCTTTTTTAGTACAGGCAAGTATTATGTGTATAAGTTTGTGCTCAAAAGAATTTTGTTTGTTTGTTTTCCTCTATCCAGGCTTAAAACTCAGTTCACTACAAGAGGGAGTGTGTGTGTGTGTGTGTGTGTGTGTGTGTGTACGCACGCACGCATGCATGTGTAAGAGGGGGTGTTAGTGAAACTGAGGACCTCATTCACTTTCACCTTCTCCCGGGCATGTGAGTGCGCTTGGAATCTTCCTCCAAAGCCATGTGATAGTCACGGGATAGAGCTGCTGTAGGGAATGAGGCTGCACAGGATCCAATGGTGGCTACTCTTAAGTACCCTAAACGACAATGAGTATAACTGACAAATTCACAAATGTCATACTATTCAAATTAGTTGCTGATTACCTCTAAAGTTAACTAATCAGTTGCATCTATGGGTATATAAGCATGCAATGGGCAGTTAATGACGTATCGGTTTATTTAGCTTTGTCGATAATACAGCAAAATCCGGTGACGCTGTGCGTCGATGCGTTTTTCCCGGACGTCCTACGTGCTGACGTATATGCTGGTCATTGGCTGCCTTCGGTGGTGCCCCGCCCATCGACCTGACCTAGCGGTGGGAAAATAACGGAAGGCTGCCGTGTCGCTCGAACCCGACTCTCCCGGAAAAGTAAGGCTTTCGTTCGCCGTGTGGCTGTCCGCAGAGATGAGGTTTACCGCGAATACGCCCCGCTGTCAGGCTGTGCATCCAGCGTAAGGTCGTATCTAGGAATGTTTAGAAATAATTGGTGTCTGTCACGGTAAATATGGGATCTGCCTGAAAATAAATTTGCAAAATAATACCCGCAGTTTTGCGTATGTAAGCCGCCGTGTTACGGGCCTGTGAGGATGATGGCCGCCCTTTGTGGTCTCTGTGTTCAAGCCGTGTCAGCCTGCTGCCATGCAGGGCGTGTTTACGCCTGAGCCTTCCGCCTTCCGGATGGGCGGCGAGCCGCGGCTGGGACCCAGCTCTGCTTCGCCTGCTTTGTTCGCTTCTGCCGTTTTTAACACCTGATGTGGATTAAAGTGCATTGCACAGGAACGGAAGGCCTGCTTGATGGGTAGCCGTGGCCGAAGGTTCCCACGTCCCGGATGAGTGACACAAGGCTTGTACGTGATACGGGCTACCATGGGGCTCGGTATGGAAGTGTAGATGGGTAGATGGAGTAAAGGGGTCTGCAAACGCTTACTGACTGCTGCAGATCTGACTTCTTGTACAAGCCTTACAATTTTTTTTTTTTAAATCATAGAAATACTGTTGGTCTTCGAACCTTTTTTGGGGGGGGGGGATTTGAGTGTCATGTGACAGATGTCCATGGAAGTTGTTAATCTTTCTGTTCTTGAGCTGCTGTACGGCAGGGTCCCATATTCCTGTCCACTTGGAAAGAGGTGTGGGTCATCGAGTGTCTCTACCACAAAGAATACTCTGTCAGTGAGTTTAAATGCGTTGTAGCTCTTTTGGCATTTTCTGTAGACGTGTGAGTTTGGGTTGCCCGGTGATTGTGTACGTGTGTGAAAACTGGGAATGTTCCGCACAGGACAGTCACCAGCAATTCAAGCATTTTAAAAGCCTGTTCTGATAAAAAGTTGGTGCGTCAGGAAAAGCAGACGTGAAACAAGCAGCTTTTTTCTGCATCTTTCACCTTGAATGTCTGCTTTGAATAATAATAATTGATATTTATTGATCCCAGTGGGGAAATTTTCTTTACCCCAACTTGGTCTCTGTAGGTGAGAGCAAACTGGCCTTGAAGGGCAGCCCCCCGTGGCAGGGCCCAGGGAGCTGGGGGTTAAGGGCTTTGCTCAAAGACCCGCAGATGTGCCGAGGCTGGGCTCAAACCTGCAACCTTCTGGCCACTGGCACAGAGGCTTAGACCAGCGAGTGGTTAAAATGGGAGAAAAGC
Source organism: Mormyrus hasselquistii (assembly GCA_026779605.1). Taxonomy (NCBI): domain Eukaryota; kingdom Metazoa; phylum Chordata; class Actinopteri; order Osteoglossiformes; family Mormyridae; genus Mormyrus; species Mormyrus hasselquistii. The sequence goes on from JAODKE010004030.1 coordinate 10,981, forward strand.
AGATAGTGTGGTGGGTGCGGGCATGAAGGCTGCCTGTCGGACCCCTGGGGGTCTTCCAGTATAGCTGTGTCTGAAGTACTTAACCTAACTTGCTAAAATATCTAGCTCTTTAAATAGGTTTCTGTGGAGGAAATTGTCCCGTAAGGCCTAAGTTAAAATGGTTATAAAAGATTTACTGTAAAACTGGCAGTCTGTCTCCTGGTTCCAGATTCCCCATTTCTCTGGTTTATGTAATTGGTAACTCCTCGTGTAAAACACTTTCTGACTTACTCGTATAGCCGCCATTCTTCCGCGAATGCTCGTGACTCACCTGTGCCTCCACTTGTGTCCCGCAGGGAGCTCCTGAGTAGCCCCGCCCTCCACCTGCCCCGGCCCGTCTTCCCTGCTCCGCCGGAGGGGTCCTGACGACAGATCCGCCATGTCTTACGGGAGGACAGACGCCTACCACTCGCAGTCACGGGACTTTGGCTCCCTCATCCAGACATGCAGCGTGAACATCCAGAAGATCACGCAGAACAGTGAGTTTAGTTTATCTGATGTTTTAGCTGGACTGGTCAGGGTTGAATACTTACTTGAAAAGAGATCAGACAGGTAGTTGATAATTATACACATTTCAGGTGATGTTCAGGTCCCCCCTGTCTGACTCCCCTGTGTCTTTTCGCTCACAGCTGCCCAGATTAAGAGCTTGTTGTACCAGCTTGGGACAAAGCAGGACACTGCTGAGCTGCACGACAAGCTGTGAGAGTTTCTCCTTGCTTGGCATTAACATCCAGTGTCACCTAAAGAAACCTTCCTGTCACCTAAAGAAACCTTCCTGTCACCGACACCTGACGTCTGGGTGACACGGTCTCTTTTGGTTACAGGCAGCAGGTACAGCACCATACCAACCAGCTGGCCAAGGACACCAATCGGTACCTGAAAGAACTGGGCTCGCTGCCGCAGCCACTCTCCCCCTCCGAGCAGGTGAGCGCAGAGTTACTTACGGTGCCTGATCATGTACCAGCTCCTGTATTCAGGTGTGTAAATGTACAGGGCCTTGAGGTAGCCTCAGTCTGGGATCAGGTGTGTAAATGGAGGAGACCCTGAGGTAGCTTCTGTCTGTGATTGGATGTGTAAATGGACGAGGCCTTGATGTAGCCTCGGTCTGGGATCGGGTATGTAAATGGATGAGGCTTTGAGGTAGCCTCGGTCTGGGATCAGGTGCGTAAATGGACGAGGCCTTGAGGTAGCCTCGGTCTGGGATCGGGTGCGTAAATGGACGAGGCCTTGAGGTAGCCTCGGTCTGCGGTCGGGTATGTAAATGGATGTGGCC
>JAODKE010004031.1:0-12280 GCA_026779605.1 Mormyrus hasselquistii
GCCGTACCTTGTGGGTACCCCCTTGGTGTACAAGGGGGTGGATGTCCTTGGCCTCTTCCCTCCACTGAGGCAGGGAGGTGCTACATGCTCATAGCCATGGACTACTTCACTAAGTAGACCTGGGTGTCTGTGGTTCCCAACCAGAGCGCCATTATCACAGCGGCTAAGCTCCTCAATGAGGTTTTTTTTTAGGTTTGGGGCCCCAGAGATGCTGCACAGTGACTATGGGAGGAACTTTGAGGTGCAGGTGTTCAGTGAGGTCTGCCAGCAGCTGAGGATTGTGATGACCCACACCACACCCCTTCACTCGCAAAGCAACAGAGTGGTGGAACAGTTTCACCATACCTTAGGCACACAAATGGAAATCCTCATAAATGAGCAGCAGTGTGACCATCTTCCCCTGGTCCTGTGGGCATATTTCATAGCACAAAGCACTGGCTGCACCCCTGCCACCCTCATGTTTGGCCATGAGCTGTGGACCCCTTTACCACTCTACAGTACTAAAATAAGACCTTTTAAGGTCATACTATTAAATGTCCACATTGCGCTTCCTCGATTCAAAAAGTAGTTTACAGACAGACAGCATTGAACAGATACAGTAGCATTCACATGTGTGAGAGTCCAAAAGTGTGAGATTCACGCCAGATACATGAGAGTTAGCTACCCTATATTTAGTTAACATGATTTGCATGCTGCACTCAGAGCTGTGAAAGAGTCTAATAGAGATGAACAGAGTTAAGCAGACAGGATAGAAAGGGCCTGAATATCATCAGATGTCTGTAGGTGAGCAAGGACAAATAAATACACATCATCACCCTCTCTATCTTTAAAGTGTAAGCTAATTGCCGTATGATGGTAGCCTAAACAGCCTGGTAGGCCCAAACGCATAGTGAGAGTGTGCTGGTAACGTCTGGCTGGGAGATCTTAACTTGCACCTCCAAGCAGAACTTCTCTTCCAGTGCAAAGAATGAATGAATGAATGAATTCAGTTAGTCAATATATTAATATTAATTAATTGTATTTGGGATTAAAAGTACAATTTTTCTTACTAACTGAACCAGAGTGCTCATCATTAAGTGGGTGTTGCTTTCCACATCTAACAACATATATGATAATCTTTCCTTTGAATCCAGGATAAATTAAGCCCATAGTTATTCTTCAATAGAAAGTTCTTGTACACTTTGTCTAAATAGAGAATAGATTGGGTAGTATGCTCCAATTATGTGTTTTTGGAGCCAAATGCTGTGTCTCACTGGGAGTCTATGAGAGTGTCTTAGACAACGTAAACTGAGCAAATAGAGTGAGATATTCTATACCCGCCTAGAAGCCAGGCTTCTCTGCATGGTGACTGGCAGACAGGGAAAACTACCATTAACATTATTGCTCATGACTGATAAGTTTCACGCAGCGTCGTCAGTGTTAGCTCACAGTATTCATCAGTGTTCCCTAGATTCCATCAGTACAGTATGTGGACTTTGGTACAAGAGGAAAGAGGAAAACGTGCTGGATCTTGTTTAATGAAGCATTCCCAGCATGTACCATACGGTAGAGACCTGCGCGGGAAGGATTTTTCAGTCCTGCTCCCGCAAGATTCTGTCCCGCTCCCGCAAAAAATATATATTATTTTCTCCGACTCCCGCCCGCAGTATTCAAGTTTTGTCCCGCTCCTGCCCGCAAAATCCCGCAGGTAAACATATATGTAGTTTAATGAAACAAAATAATAATAAACGTTGATTTCTCAAGTGGTCAAACAGAAAAGCCTTTGGCCTAATACTGCTTCAGAGCGTAAGCCTTTCTTGCCTTCAGCAATGTCCAAACATTGAACATAAGTTATCCTTATTTCTCAATAAATAAAAATAGGCCAATTTTCAATATTTAGCTAAATAAATAAAAATAAACTGAATCAATAAAAAATATATATGCTTACTTGATGTGTCCATGCAGAAATAGCATGTCATTCACTGATGAGGGCTTCAGATTAATGCGTCTCTGCTCGAGTATGCGACCACAAACACTGAAAGCTCTCTACGAAGGTACACCGGAAGCTGGAATACAAAGTACATGGTGTGTTAATTTGCTCAATCTCGGAAATTCTTGACATCATCTTTTCCACTACTGAAGGACATCCTTGGGCCCATGTGCTTCTGATCCATCCAACTTGACATTTAAATATCCTGCTATTTCGGAATCGATTGACACGTTGCTGTCCATGGTATCATCTGCATCCTCCCATTCCACAAAGTCATGAAAAGCAGACTTTTTAGCTGGTGGCAGTAGGTTTTCTTCTCTGTTTTCATCAAACCCCAACTCAACAACTAGCACTTTGACTGCACGAAACACAGCTTGCCTTTCATTATCATCCATCATCTTTAACTGATGCAGTTTGGGAGTGAGGAATGTTGCTATTTTGTAAAGCATGTGAATTCCATTTGGTGCCAAACTTTTTGGCGACATTAGTTCGTCCAGATGTTACACACAAGTTGATGCAGTTTCAGTGAGAATGCAGTTAGTCATTGCTTCCTCGCAGTGGTTTCTTAGTTTTACGGACCACGGCAGAACTAGAGAGGCACTCAAGGCAGTATTGTCTGACTCCAAGTCAGTGGTTGCGTCTTTGAATGGCTTCAAAAACATCACCAAGGTTTTAAGATTATTTTTGCTGATGCACGCTACTTTGTCAAATTGTTTATTTTCCGACAGGATTGTTGCAATGTCATCATACTGTTGAAACATGGAATCTAGCATTTCGAAATGTGAATTCCATCTTGTTTCCACTGACTGCTTTAGAGACTTACTTAGCTTCACCTGCAGGCCAGAATGTTTAAAGTAGATGACCAGTTTTTTCACGTCTTTCAGAAGGTGGCCAACTTTGGGTGTTTTGTCCATCACAGCGGACGAGAAAGCAAAAAATGAAAAAATGTGAAAAAATGATGTTGAGTATGTGAGCGCTACAGTTCAGTCTTGTGAAACCGCGTAGAGCTGCGATCATGCTTGTTCCTCTGTCAGTGACAAAGACAATTTTCTTTGCTTGTGAACTGTCTATTCCAAATACCCAAGAGATTTTGAAATAGTAAAGCTTGAATGTTTTCACTGGTTTTTGAAATGCCTGCATCGAATGGTGTTGCAAAAAGCACATTTAACACCAAGTCATAATTTGCATCTATTTAATGTATTGTGACTGATAGGAAAGAGGTTTTTCGTTACTTTTCGGTCCAGATGTCAGTTGTCACTGCGCAACCGTATTTCACAATTGTATCGTTCATGTCAGTGACTACAGCTCTTCTTAGTGTTTGTACCCTTTCACTCAGATTTCGTGACAATGTCGTTGGATGTGGCAAAATTTCCTTCGCATCGAATTTCCCAATCTTGGCTGCTGTGTCAACGAGGTGCCGCGCTACTTTAAAGGAACCCGGGCCAGAGACGGTGCTGTAAGCCCTTAGGTCGGCACAAACAAAGTCAACGCATTTTTCTGTCGTTTCATCTTTTAGTGCACTTGACACTTTCGACTTACTTGCCGTAAACGACAGTGTAGTTTGGCATACATGACACTTCAGACCTGAAGTTCCGGACTTGTGCCCGCCGTAGGTGAATATTTTGCTGCATTTGTCACAGCTTGCAAAAGGAAGGTTCTTTCCATCACTGTCGCATACTATCGAAAAACATTTCCAAATATCAGATTTTCCTTTGTTTGGCTTTGTAGTTTTCTATGTTCCTTTCTTTAATAATGAACTAACACTAAGCATTCCACATGTGTCATGTGTGTCATTCAGACATTTTGCCTTGGTGTGGGCCTATAGCCTATAGTTCCACCCATGAACTACGCGAGAATTAGCTTCTGACCTTGCGCCTGTAAATTGTTATTATTTTAATTTAGTCGTTCTTGTTGCTTTTGTGCAGTAGATAAATAATATAGTATTTGTTTTTAATAAATTACATTTTATTTTAAGATAATTCCATTTTGCGGGAGTCCCGCGATTAATTCCATTCTCCCGCAACCTGCACATACATGAGGACCTTACCGCCCGCACCTGCATTCACCCATCGAATCTTGTCCCGCGACGCACTTGGTGCGTTGCGTCCCGTGGGTCCCACAGTACTCCCGTGGGAGTGCAGGTCTGTACCATGCGGACCCCCACGCCCGCCTCTCCCTCTGCTACTCAGACCATATGTCTATTATGCTGATTCCAGTATACAGACCGCTCATCAGATCTAATTTCAGTATACAGACTGCTCATCAGATCTAATTCCAGTATACAGACCGCCCATCAGATCTAATTCCAGTATACAGACCACTCATCAGATCTAATTCCAGTATACAGACCGCTCATCAGATCTAATTCCAGTATACAGACCGCCCATCAGATCTAATTCCAGTATACAGACCACTCATCAGATCTAATTCCAGTATACAGACCGCTCATCAGATGCACCAAACCGGTTCAGAAACAAGTTAAAATCCGGCCAGAAGGAGTCACTCAATTTGCAGACTATATTAACACACATTTAAAGGGTAAACAAAAGGCTTCAGGTTATCCCTCCAAGGTAAAGGGGTATTATCTGGTACTGTAACATATCAATGTGTTTATTGTGGCATCCAATCAAAAACAATACAACAATTCCATGCCTCAGCTGAGTGGACACAGAGTAACTACAGACAATATCTGATTACAGATGTAGATTCATACAGCACTATGTGGGGGCTCTGATTACAGAGTGTCTCCCCAGCTACTATGGTCCTCTTTCTTAAATATTCCAAACCAAGTGACAGACTGTACCAAATATTGTGATTGATTATTTTAGGGCCTGCTTTGATCTTGTGTGTGTGTTCTGGAGAACTGCTGATCTTATCAATTCTCAGGCCTTCAGCCAATCTAATCACTTTAGGAGGAATGTGACAATTCCTTTGTTCTACCAGGTGATAAGATCCTCCACTTTGGTGGCTTTATTCTTACATTCTATATTTCTCTTATGGGATAACATACTGTGCTAAGGTTGAGAGTATTGGACTCCTCATACCGTAGCAGAAGAATTTGTGGAAGAAATACCAGAATGTCTGTGTGACGACAAATGCTGACAAATAAAACTAATGAACTTATGGAAAAAAACTAGCGATAATAGCAAAGTGGAAAAAGTGTTATCAAGTACACGTGCCACAGAAATGTAAGTGTTAAATTTAAGCGTTGTATATCTTCTTCCAAGGAAGGAAAAGCCAGACCATCAATCTTAATGCCAATTACATTGTATTATTTAAAAAGCCCTACAGATAAATTATAGATGAGTGTGCTAGTGCATCAGATGTACCTGAGACATTCAAAAAAAATTTGACAAAAGGCCCTTACAGAAACCTGCTTGTCAATTTGATAGCAGAGACCCAGGTGGACTGCAGACTCAGAATGTGTTTGTTGTCATCCGAGTGGCCAGTTGCTTACATGGTCAAGAAAAAAAAGTTAGTGGCTGTGTCCAAAATCCCGCACTTGCAGTGCACTGAGATGCACTTCCTTGTGTAGTGCGCACTACCATGGATAAATGCTGTCCTAACTGGAACACTAACGTTTTGCACTTACCGGAAGTGACAGACTAGCATTTTGATCGCGATTCTCCAGCGCACCAAAATATCTGCCGTGAAAACTTACTGAAAGTCCCACCCCTTCCGCTACACAGTCAAAATGGTGTCCATTTAGTGCGCGTAGTGTCCATCATTTTCTGGCCGTTTTCAGTGCACCATCCGGGTATGAGTTTTCGCTTAGTTGTAAGTGTGAACGCACTACGCCCTAAAATTTTTGTGCGCAATTTTGGACTCAGCCAGTGATGTTGACACATCTAAAAAGAAACTGGACTGTCCTGAAAGCCTTATTTGACAGTGACACTTATTTGAAAGAAAATTTCAAAGTTTGTATCGACAGACTTGTTGAATGCCCTTTGTGAAATAGCCCTGAATGTACTGTGTGTTAAAATACTGTTAACCAGCATGTAGACTGTAAAATTAAATAAGTAAAAGAGTAACATTAAACTACTAGCTAACAAAGAAGCGTATTTAAAAAGAAAGAAAAAAGCAATAAGCTAATCTGGTGAAGGATTCATTTTACCTCTGCCTAGTGTTGCGCTGCCTTTTCTCACCACTCTTTTTCAACGTGGGTGAGACATGGAGCTTACACAGCAAAGGTATCTGCTCCCTAAAAGTCAGCAAAAGACTCATACGCCTTACCTCAGGCCTCGGATGCTTCAGACAGCTTAGCAGGTGCACGTTGGTTTAGCACAATGGATTTGTCCAGTGGATACTGGCAAATGGAGCTAGACCCCGATGATAGGGAGAAAACCGCGTTCAATACAGGCAGTGCCTTATACTAATTCAAGGTTATGCCGATGGGCCTCACGAACGCCCCTACGACTTTCCAACGACTGATGGAGCTGGTGCTTCGTGGGCTTCATTGGAAGGTTTGTCTTGTCTACCTTGATGATGTACTTGTGTTCAGTCGGACTTACAGTGAACATCTTAGCAGTCTTGAGGAGGTTTTCAGTTGTTTTCGTTCGGCACGTCTAAAGCTAAGGTTAGCAAATGTAATTTTGCTTGCAGTGAAGTCTCCTACCTGGGTCATGATGTATCCAGCCAGGGTCTGCTCCCAGAAGAAAAGAACCTGGACAAAGTCCGGTCTTAGCCTACCCCTAGGACTATCACAGAGGTGAGAGCATTTGTAAGTCTCTGCTCCTATTATAGGAGGTTTGTCAGGAATTTTGCTGTCGTTGCTGCACCCCTTCATGCTTTGAACCATAAAGGTGCTGTCTTCCATTGGTCGAGTGAATGTGAGGAGGCTTTTGGATCACTGAAGCAGGCTCTCATTAGTCCTCCCATTGTAGCTCACCCTATATTCACATATTCCATTTTTACTATACACTAATGCTTCTCATGATTGTGTAGGGTCAGTGGTTGCACAGATGCGGGATGGGAAGGAATGTGTAATTGCTTACGCCAACAATGATCTCACTCCTTCAGAAAAGAAATGGTCGACGTATGACCGTGAACTTTGGGCTGTGGTGTGGTCCATTCGACATTTCAGACATTTCTTGTCAGGGGCACCTTTTAAGATTATTACCGACCACAAACCGTTGTTGAATCTGAAAAAGGTACCAGTTGATAATGATCCGATCGGTAGAAGAGCACGCTGTATACTTGAAATGGATGTGTATGACTTTACCATTCTGCACAGGGAAGGGAAGCAGCATATTAATGCTGATTCCTTGTCACGGCGTCCTAGTTTACCTGTGACTGAAACAAAAGCAGTACAGTGTGTAATTTCTAGTCATACCATGGCTAAAAGTGTCCCCTTTTCTTCTGAAGTGCCACTGGTTTGTGGGGTTCTTCCTGACATTACTCCAACAGTTGATAAAACTGAATTACAAGCTCAGCAAAAGGCTGACTTTTGTCTTAGTCTTAGTAGTGTCATGGACTGGAAAGTGTCGAATCAAAGACCCCCATTAGGCAGGCTAAAACATTCCCGTGCCACTTTGAGGAAACTCTGGCATGAATTCCCCAAATGATCAGTTCAAGAGGGTATCTTGTGTCATAGAGTGAAATCATCTCCTCATAGCCCTCCTGGTTACCAAGTGGTCTTGTCTGAAGTACTCATTCTAACAGCTCTTAAATGTTTTCATGGGGAAAAATTCAACGGTCACTTGAGTGCTGAGCATACTTTGTTGAGAGCCAGGAAAATATGATTTTTGCCTTACATGTCCCATGATATTCAGACGTTCTGTGCTGAATGTGTATCCTGTCAGTCCTGTGCCTCTACCATTCCTCATGAAAGGGGTCCGTTACAGTCGATTCATGCAGAAAGACCGTTCCAAAGAATTGCTGCTGACATCACTGAGCTACCTGTTACTTTACTTGGGAATAGGTATGTTTTAGATGTGATGGATTATTTTACCCGTTTTGTCAATTTCTACCCGCTGAAGGATCAGCGTGCGACAAATGTAGCGCAGTGCATTTTTGAGGATTACATTAAGCAGCACAGAGTCCCCGAGATAGTCCACACTGACTAAGGTAGACCGTTTGAGTCAGATTTGATTAAGCATCTGTGCAGTCACCTGGGCATTGAGAAAACCCGTACATCCCCCTACCATTCACAGTGTGATGGTATGGTCGAAAGACTGAATCGAACGTTAAAAGACCAACTCGCCAAGTGATTTGTGAAAGTGGGGGTGAATGGGACAGATATCTCCCTCAAGTGGAACTAGCCTATAATTCTAGTGTTCATTCTACTACTGGGTTTTCACCTTTCTTTCTTGCTGCTAAACTTAAACAGAAGCAGCAGTACGACAAAAAGACGTTTTTACACCCACATAAGCCAGGTGACTTGGTATTTTTGGATGACGCAGCTCAAAAGCAGAATAAACTGGCTCCTAAGTGGAAGGGGCCATACAAAATTCTGAGGAGAATGGACAAAGATGACAGGGCTGGGGTAACTTATGAGATTACAGATCCCAGAAATCCACAGCCAAGACGGTGGGTGGTTCATCACAATCGTCTGAAACGTTACAAGGGTCCTTTGATGGATTAGCCTGCTACAGTACTTCCCCTTCGGGCTCTGAACCTCCAGTGGTCAGTAGTACTGACACCCCTTTTTCAGTCCCCCATCGTGCGTTGTCAGGTGCTTTGCCCTTTCAACCTTCGACACCACCACATGTGCCTAACCAGACTTTAAAACCAATGATTACGCAGGCAAGGACTGAAAGTTCAAATCCAACTTCTTTGTTGCCTGAATTTAACATTATGCGGAGTCTCAGTGTTCCCTCTGTGGCCTCTACGCCCCTGGACAGGGCCGTATTGCCTTCAGCAGCGGCACCTCAGTTAACCCGTAGTGGCCGCTTAGTTAGAAAACCAGAAAAGTTTAAAGATTTTGTTTGTTGCTGAGTTGATGTACATGTTGGTTGCCTGTACTTGATTTCACCCTACTCTGTATTGTGCATAACGAGTTCTCATACAATCCTGTGATGATAGGAGTGTGATATAGCATATGCGCAATTGTTTACTTGGGTTCGTTGCAATGTTATGTATATATATTTTGATGCCATTCTGTACTTATGCACAGCAGAGGAAGAACAAATGTAAATGAATATGTTATAAAGGGTTTTCGTGTATTTCCGTTTGTCTTATGTAAAGTTTTCTATATGTTAATTCTTTTTTTTTGTAAAAGAAAGATGTTTATTTGCAGAGTATCTTCCACAAGAAAAAACCTAAAGCTTGGTTATTTTTAATTAACCAATATGGTAAGAAAAAACTGCCAAGCTACCAGTGATGTGCGAATCACGAATGAACTTTTCGAACGGATCTTTAAAGTGAACTGACCGAACCGATTCACTGGCCAAAATGATTCAAATCACATGCATGTGCGGAATGCCAGCTAAGCCTCTGTGCCTGTGATCTTGAAGGCTGCCGGTTTGAGCCTGGCCTCAACAAATCCGCGCGTTTTTGAGCCGCAAGAGGTGGCTGCCTTCTGTGGTCAACTTGTTGTCACCCACAAAGTGCAAGTTGAGGGAGGCGTAAAAATTATTTCAATTAAGTATCACTTATTATTAAGTGCTCAATGTTTGCATCAATTCATGTCAGCAATTCGGGAAGCAGCCTATCACTAAACAGAATGAGAAACAGCCGTGGCGACATCCAGCCAGAGCTGGCACACTTAACTTCACCTCCCACTTCCCATCTCCCACTAACTGTACAGTTTCACTGAAAGTATCAGCGACTACATTGACATCATGCTCTCTATCACAATGACCACCACTCGATCTGAGCGCCCCCACTGACCTGAAGGGTTATTGCAGTTTGGAACGATTCTCTGAACTAGAAGATCAGCTGACTACAATAATCATTGGGTCTGGTCGTTCACCAGTTCAGCATCTTTTTTTCCATCAGGTTTATTCACTCACCCGTGCTTTTCGTTCACTCATTCATTCAGTGCTTCTTTGGTTCACATTATTTATTAAATATTCCGGTTCACTGGATCTTTCAGTCATTCTCTGAGTCTATGGGTCCTACTATGGCTATGCAGTACAGCGACATCTATTGGCCAGAAAAAAGTATTGCCACAAACCTGCCATAGCGTGTCTATACTTGTGTGCTAATTATAATGGGCTAAATTATAATTATGACAAATAACGAAAGCGTTAAATGAATAAATGAGCAAGGTGTAACTTTTAAACGTTATATATTTTTTACAAATCCTTTGCCTTTTTTTTTTTTTCATCAGGGGGGTGGTTGCTGGCCAGTCTGTTCATTCTTCATATCTTCTTACAATTATCCCTCATATCTTCTTACAATTATCTTCTTGTGTTCATATATTCCACGGTTGATCTTTGCTTGCGCGTCATTGTTCTTGGTTAGTCCTGCCTAGTTTTGCAATTGTAAGTAGCCCTGCTTGTTGTTGTTAATGTTAATGGTTACATTTCCTTATTATTGCCCATGTTTTGTCTGTACCTTCTCTGATCCTCATATGGATTTAGCTTCTGTAAATATTCCACTGTGTGCACATCTTACAGTTTGATGTCTGACAACCTTGTGTTTCCATCTCTGTGTATTTGGTTCCGTGCTTCTTGGGTGGCTGTTGTAATCCTTTCATGGACTGCTATTAAAGAATGCGTTTTCCCCGGCAAGCAAATCTCCTTGGCCTTCTTTGTTCCCACAATGCATCAGTCCACCCTGCGCTACAGTATGTTCTGTTTTAAGCCATCTTGCTAGTACTTCCGAATGTTTGAGTCCTTAGTGCTTGTTTGTGATCCTTACCCGTTCTATGTAGCTCCTGATACCTAGTGTTCAAGATACAATAAGTATTAATGATCCACAACTGACCCTTGTTGATGACCTTGTCTTGGTAAAAGTAAAAAGTAAAGTCAACCAGTCCCTGGAATGATTGGAGTTAAGGGCCTTGTTCAAGGCTGGGATCACTCTGCCAACCACAGAATGTGAACCAGTGACCTTCTGAGTTCCAACCCATTGAGCTGCCACACCCCCCTACCTTTTTGTGTAATACTATTTTGGTCAGTGCATAATTCCATATACACAGGAACATCGGTTCTCGAACGTCTCACATCTTATACACTTCAATTTTTGTTTAAAAAAATGTATCAGTTATCTAAGATATTTTCTGCTCTCTAACCAACCAACCCTTTCATGCTAAAACCTGTCTGAGAAAGCAGGCATCTTTTTATGCATAAACAAAGGAGTAAGTCAGTGTACCACTAACACTCGTGTAGTGAACATGTCCGCTAAGTTCTGCTGTGAATATCCTTATTTTTTTTGTTCTTATTTTGTTTTTAAATAAGTCACCATGTGTCCTAAAAAGGTTAATGATAGGACCAAACCAAAAACGAAAGTTTAGAAAAGCACAATAGAACTTAAAAAAGATAAAACTGGATGCCACTGGCTCTCCACAGTACAGGTAAACTACAATTAAATTTAAATTTATTTCATATATTTATGGGTTTTAAAGTTTTTATTTATGGTTTCAGCATTTGATATGTATTTATAGAGGTTCAAATATGCAATCATTAAGGGTTCTGGAACAGATTATTGCAATTTACATTATTTCGTATGGGAAAAATGAGTTAAGTTTTCGGTTCTCAAACAGCCTTCAGTAATGAATTATGTTCAAGAACCGAGGTTCCACTTTATGTTATTTTATCATTTGATGCCTATAATTATTCTAAAATGTAGAATTAAATTAAAAGTATATTTTTTATTTGTATTATTAGAGGACTATACTAATCAAAATACTACTATTATGAAAAAATATATATTGTGTTTCTCAGTCTCTTGTATGTCTATGCTAGACATCTGTGTAACATGATATTTTTTGATGTTTTTCAATCCTTTTGATCATTAATATCACACGGTTTATGCTACTCAGTACTTTATTCATGGAGCAAGACAAAATCATTCACAGCATAAAGCAAACATTTATTCATCTTAAATGCTAAATCCTTACATCTTAAAGGATTTTCTGCTTTAATTTAAGGCTTTTTGTTTTAGGTAATTTGGCAGTTTAACTACAAAAGATCTACTTCAGCAGAAAACTCTTTCAAAGACCTTGTATCTCATGCATGGCTCTGGATCAGTTATCACTGAAAGGATATTAAACATAATTTGAAGTGATCTGACCTATAGGAAACTATTGCAAAGCGAACAGCTGCAGGTGGTTCTCATCGTTTGAAACTATAATATGATGGAGAGGTTCCCTGGTTGGTTCCCAGCCTTTTCTATCTTCCAGAGATTCTTTGCGAGGATGCCATT
>JAODKE010004032.1:0-12266 GCA_026779605.1 Mormyrus hasselquistii
TGTAACAGGGTCTGGTCAGTCCTATAGGAAACACAGGCAGCTGCTAAGGGCGCCAACTTCTGAAGAGACGACTTGCCGGCCAATTTCACTTTGCCTCAGGGGCGCGACATTGGCTGGGACCGGTACTGGGTGCAAGGTGCGATATATCAAACGGTAAATTTCAACCAAAAAACACTTCTGAGATTTGGAAGGTAGGTGTAATTCACATGCCAAATTTCATCAAAATCAAAAATGGTGATTCAAAGGTAATTTGAATTAAAATGGAATGACCGCAATTTATATGCATAAAACATATTTTAATTACACAAAAACAGACCTGATTTGGATGATGTGTGGCAAACATTTGAATATCAAGTCCTTGAGGGCTTCACTGAGATGTTGAAAGTCCTGATCCACGTGCAAATACAGCTGTATCTTCTCTCGATGCTGCATCATGATTGCTCCAGCTTCTTCAAACACATCCTCATCTTCATCCTCCTTCACGTCAAGGTGCAGATCATTTCCATCGAGTCTGGGTAACGATGTCCTTGTGGGTCCTCATTCACAAAAAAACAAACAGTATAGCAGTGGTTAAGTGTCAAAATGTGTTTCATAAGCTTTTATCAGTTTCCATTTCTATTATACTATGGAACAATAAGCTCATTCCTTAGAGTTTTGGTTAAACAGGTGTTATATTACATTACTGTAGCAGAGTGGTTGCCATGGATGCGTCAAACAACCTGCCACTCTGGAACAGCACCAAGCACAGGGGGGACAGCAACAGTCATGAGAACCGATACAGGAGGAAAATGTAATACACCACACAGCTGTAGAAAATCAACAATCAGCGGCCAAACTGCCTTGGGAGGGACACAAAACTGTGAGGAGCACTGAACTGAAACACTCCGGGTGGTGGTCAATGTACAATGATGCATAAAGATAAACCTCTCTCTGTGAGCACATGTGCGAGTGAGTGGGATGTGGTGAGCAGGGATTTTAATTTCAATTTTTATTGTGTTACATTTCCAATTACTTTTTTCTTTAACTTTCAAACAAATTAGGCAGACATTAGTGCATTGTCACTTGTATGCGCTCACACTGTATTCGATTTTAACCAACAGATGCACAGATCAGTTTGGATAACAAATGCTCTGTCTCAGCTATCAAGCTGTGCTAGCTGATGCACAAATTTTCATTGCCCATTATGACGATGTTCAAACCAACAACGTTAATATGAGCCCAGAAACATACATACATGCAAAAAATGGAATTTCATTCCAAGGTATGTCAATTGTAGAATTAACTGTTCGTGTAATGATATTGACATGATCAGATTTTCTTGTAATTTCCTAAAGTCTGAAGTAGGTATGATGTTCTAAGTGTTTATTTAACTAGCTATAGTCTATAACTAACATATAACATTAATTGGTACCTATTTCTGTAATACCATGTTATGCATCGTTTGTTTTGATCTCTTCATTCAAACCAACGCCATGCTTACGAGAAAATCATACTGTTCGCAAGCTGCTTTGTAAAAAAATTGTCTATGAGATAGATGAATTAGTATATATGTTTATATATTGAAAGTTTTTTGTAAAATTTCAAAACTCATAATGTCATTACCACACGTATATGATTTTACAGAAGAGGTGAGGGAGGTAAAAAGGGTAAAATGTGTGCATGTTACATGCAGTGTTGGGCACGTTACTTAAAAAAAGTAATTAGTTACAGTTACTGTCACGCGCACACAGGCGGGACCCACCGGGTGCGCCGTATTACAGCTCATTAGCGGACCTTCAAAAGAGACCAAAAAGCCTTTACACGTCGCCAGGCATTGAGCCAAATGTATTTGAGCCTTACCGAGCAATTCCATGTCTTTTGTCTGCCCTATTTCCCACACCTATTCAGTCTGGCTCGTGTGTTCTCTTTACCCTGTTTCCTTTCCTTTCCCAGACTCTCTCCTGACTTGATGATGAATACGGTCATCCTAACGGTGGTAGATCGGTTCTCTAAAATGTGTCGACTCATTCTGCTGGCTAAGCTCCCAGGAGCCGCAGAGTTGGCTGACACTCTGATCACCTGGGTCTTCCGGTACTATGGGATCCCAGAAGATGTAGTATCAGACAGAGGCCCGCAGTTTACGTCACAGGTATTCAGAGCTTTCTGTGTAAAACTGAATGTTTCTCTCAGTCTCACATCAGCATATCATCCACAGTCTAACGGCCTTGCAGAACGAACCAATCAGGAGGTTTCTCAAGCCCTGAGACTACTCTGCAAGGACAAACCAGCAGATTGGGCTACTCACCTTCTTTGGGCTGAATACGTGCTAAATGCTAGGGTAAGCCCCGCCACGCATCTGTCTCCATTCCAGTGTGTTTTAGGATACCAGCCTCTGCTCTTTCCTCTGTGGCAGTCCCACCGCCGCGCACCCTGCAAGATGGGTCCCGAGTCTACCAGGTACGAGCCCTGTTCGATTCTCGCCGCAGAGCAGGGATTTTACAATATCTTGTGGATTGGGAGCGGTTTGGCCCCGAGGAGCGGTCGTGGGTACCAGCAAAAGACATCCTGGATCCAGACATGATCACAGCCTTCCACATCGCTCATCCATCCAAACCCGCACCGCGGCCTCGTGGCCGACCTCGTCGTTCATCTCGGCCTCCAGGAGGCGGCCGTCGGGGGGGGGGGCAATGTCACACCCAGAGGGCAGGGCCAGGTTGACAGGACCACGTAATCATTGATCACTCCACTATTTAAGGTGAAGGGAATTTCGCAGCGATGTGAAGTATTGTTGCCATGATCTGGAGCCATACCGAGCGTTTAATTGTCTTGTGGTTTTCCCGCTTGTCTTGCCTGCCCTGTTCGTCTCGCCCGTCCTGCCCGTCACGTCTGCCCTGCATCCCTCATCTCGCCAGACTGCCCTGTCTGCCTGCCTTGCCCCGATCGTCTGGTTTACCCTACTGGACCCCCCGGCTTATTGTCACCCCATCTCGTCACCATCTGTAGGACTGACCTTCCCGGCTATTGGACAGTCGCGACCTTCCCGACGATTCTCTTGGATTATCCCCTTTGGCTTTGACGACCTTGGCACTTTCAATAAAGACTGGTTGCACCGCATATCGAGGTCCGCTCCTGTATTGTTCGCCTCTCGTAACAATGCTGACTTTATCCAATACACCAACATTAATTGTATGTTGTGTACAAATGTACAGCACTTGATTTTTAATCAATTTGTGACAAAACTGTGCAGAAAATTACCAAACTATTAGAACTACCACGGCAGTTCTTGCGTTATTGGAAGATATAGCTTATAGAAGAATTAGAAGAGAATGCATATTCAGGGATCATAGTGATTTCTTGGCCCATGATGATGACTGGCTTAATTCAGATTTCCAAGAGCGATCCTTTTGGAGCTGCGTGCTGAACCGGGCCCAGCATTACAAAGGTAGATGATGAGGAATTGCGCTATACCTGTTCCTTTACAAGTTCTGTCCAATCTTGGGTTCTTAGACACAGGTGCTTTTCAGCGAGAACTTGTGGACTGATTGGGTATTTCTCAGTCAACACCAAGTCACACCATGCCAGCTGTATGAGACGGCATAATCCGCTTGTCACCCAGATATATAAAATTTCCTTACACTGTGGTTGAACAGACAAATAATAAAGCGCAATTTGCGGCGATGTCTGTTTTTCCCAGTGTAATCGGAGCCGTCGACTGCACACACATTGCTATAAAGGCACCTTCAGAGAACGAATTTGCTTATGCTTATGTAAATAGAAAGCACTTTTACACTATTAATGTACAAATTATGTGTGATTCGAACATGCATCTCATTAATGCATGGGCGTCGCCACCATTAAATATCACATTTCATAATTATTCATTTGGATCCTCCCACATTTAACATAAAACATTAGTTTTATGCCAGTGTGTCCCCCCCCCTACACATTCAAAATGCTTCTGACGCCCCTGCATTAGTGTTGTGGCTAGATGGCCTGGCTCAACTCATGATTTGTTCATTCTCAGAAACAGTAGTGTTGGAAACAAACTTGAGAAGTGGGTGGAACATGATGGCTGGCTGCTCGGTAAGATGATTTTTCCCATTTTATAATTTGGCCCAATATTATAAGCTTTGTTTGATTTGTTTGTTTGAAACCATTTGACAACTCCTTAAGGGACAGTGGGTACTCACTGAAGTCGTGGCTTCGCTCGCAAACCCACAGAATGAAAAAGAGTGGCGTTATAATAATGCCCATTCTCATGCTCAGCTGGTGGTAGAGTCCATTGTAGGGCAGCTTATTAATGGTGCTAGAGAGGGGGCGGGCACCTTGTGTGGGGAGTAAGGGGGGGGGGGTCCTCGTGAGGAGAGCCTCATTTTTCCAGGAATTCTAGTGTTAAAGGCCGTTGGCGCTACCTGGACAAGACCAGTGGGGTGCCGCTATACAGTCTGCAAAAAGTGTGTCGCACTGTACAAGCATGTAGCGTGTTGCATGACCTAGCGCAAAATCGTGGCTTGCCGAAGCTGAAGGAATCAAACTCAACTGTTGATCACGACAGTAAGTTCTCAACAACATACAGTGAGAGAAATAATTATTTGATCCCCTGTTGAATTGCTAACTAGACCCATTCAATAAAACATGTGAAATCTGTAAATTCACTGGTGGGTTTATTTTAACACCAGAAGATAGATTTTCAACAAAACAAACAAGAAGAAAATCATTATGTAACAGATACAAATCAATTTGTCATTTATCTAGGGAAGTAATTATTTCATCCCCTACAAGCCAGCAAGAAATTAGATCAAGTACATGTGTACTAACACAACCAGTACTTACTGTAATTAAGTATTAACAGATACCAAGCCAGCATTGTCATATAATGGCATTACTTTGTTAAACAGTATTCTTGGGTCGCTAACCTGTCTACATCTTCAACCTTATTACCATGGGAAATAAGGACAACAGAGACAAGATTGTTGACCTTCACAAGTATGGAATGGGCTACATGACCATCAGCAAGCATCTTGGTGAGAAAGTAACAACTGTTTTTGCAATTATTCACAAATGGAAGAAAGACAAAATAACTGTAAATTACCCTCGGTCTGGGGCCCCAAGGAAGATCTCATTTCATGTGGCATCAAAGATCTTAAGAACGGTGAGGGCTAACGCCAGAACTACACAGGGAAGAGCTCATTAATGATCTCAAAGCAGCAGAGACCACATTCACCAAGAAAACCATCTGTAACACATCCTGCTGTTGTGGTTTGAAATCCTGCAGTGCTAGCAAAGTACCCCTGCTCAAGTGTTCAGGCCTGTCTGAAGTATGCTAGTGAACACCTGAATAATCCCAATGAGGCTTGGAGGAATGTCATGCGGTCAGATGAAACCAAAATCAAGCTGTTTGGCATCAATTCTACTCACCATGTTTGGAGGAAAAAGAATGCTGACTATAACCCCAGGAACAGCATCCATACTGTCAAACACAGAGGTGGAAGCATTATGCTTTGAGGGTGTTTTTCTGCCAAGGGTACAGGACAACTGTACTGCATCGAAGGAAATATGGATTGGGCAATGTAGCATAAAAACTTGGATGAGAACCTCTTTCCTTCAGCTACCCTTTTAGAGGGTGGATCTTCCAGTAAGACAATGACCCTAGGCATACGGCTAAAGCAACAAAGGAGTGATTGAAGAAGAAGCACATTAAGGTCATGCAGTGCCATAGCCAGTCTCTGGACTTTAATACCATAGAAAACCTGTAGAGGTAACTCAAGTTTCATATATCTAAGTCACACCCTAAAAACCTTAAAGATTTGAAGGAGGTCAGCAAAGCAAGATCTGCATGAAATCCTGGTGACCAACTACAAGAAACTTTTGACAGCTGTGCTTCCAAACAATGGTCATTCCACCAAGTACTAAAGCATATGTTCCAAGGGATTAAATACGTATTTCCTGAATGACAAATTGGTCTGTAACTGTTACATGATGATATTTCCTTGCTTGTTTTGTTGATAATCTATCTTTTGCTCTTAAAATAAACCTATCATTGAAATTATTGACTTCTCATTTATTTATGAATGGGTCAACTTGAGAATTCAGCAGGGGGTCAAATAATTATTTCCCTTACTGTACCTGAATATCAGTCTGTTTAGTTCAGTCTGTCACAAGTTTCTGTGGAGCAGAAGAATGAAGTTTAAGCTACTTGGATGGCATGGCCCTGTCTTCTTTGTTAGTGGAGCTCACGTTAGTTGGACCTGGGTTTGTGCTGCGATCAACAGCGGCATTTTTTGGCCACTAGTTGTGTAGAAGCGTGTAACGATGACAGGTGTTTCATGAGATAAGAATCGCTTACAACGGTCGTGAAGAAACACTTTGTTCCTGGGCATAATATATATTTAGCATATACATTCTTGTCTTTTATCTCAGTGAGGGAAATGTAATGTCTGTACTTCCATCTTAAAAATGCTACTAGTGCTCCATTCATAAATGCCATTCAATACTTCCAGGTCTTCTCGTTGTCTAAATGTACAGTCTACAATAAAACAAAGCATAACTACTGTTACATGCAGCAGTTCCCCAACTCAGCACTGTTGTTAAGAATATGCAAAACAGCTTATGTTTACACAGCAAGTACAAATAAACTTTAACTTGTAAGATCGAGACTTACCACATCAGGTAGGAAGGTGCCTATTTCTACCAACTACTCAGACCATCAGACCCAAACCAGACATTCGATCAGACACTGCAACACACACTTCTACATTCTGTCCAACATCTGCTGACCTGTCAGGCCTACACTCAGAAATCTCCATCCTGTTATGGGACTATATAGTTCTGTCTGACGACTTCTGGCCCTCGCCACCAGTGACAGTCAGTCTTCCAGTTCTCCATCATTACTCCTCCACTGTTTGTCTGACCAGGACAATCTTCCTAACGTTTGGACACTTCAGTCACTGCCTGCAGTTACTAATTGCATTTATATTTTATTATTGTGTTCTTTTGCAGTGCTGTATAAATTATTATAAATAGATGTTTCTTTTCCTGGTAATGTGTGTCCTAATAGTTTTAAATAGGAGTAAAAGCAATAGCAATTCCCTCAGTATCATATTTCATGAACAGACATTTTCCCAAACAGCCAACAAACAAGGGATGTCCTCAGGACGTTTGCTGATCCCATAATGATGTTTTTATAATGTTCGCTATCAAACATTTACAGGACATTAACATTGTCAGCAAGTCCCATTAAAGTCCTGGCATAACATTCCAAAAAGGACTTTCACAGGACATAGCCCCTCATATGATGTTTTATGGGGTCTAGAAAACGTTACTGAACATCTGGATTTAGTCCCACATGTGACATAAGTACTACTCCTGACTAACTTGGCATAAACTTTTTTGTGCAGAAATTTCAGTTAACATACCTTTTAGATTATTCTAAAATATATATTTGCATCATAGTTCATTTAAGAGGACTCAGGGTGCAACAATTTACAATCTTTGTTTCTCTCTTAACCTTGTTTTTCTGTATTTCTTAACTACGTGTGCCCACACCATAACAAATTCCTTGTATGTGAAGCATACGTAGTGAAGTAAAGCAATTCCGATTCCTACATTGTTTTATATTTGTTTTTATTTTGTTAAAATTTGTATTTATTATATTAATTAATCGCATTTGTACTTGAGAAATTCTTTGGATGTTCTGTGTTATATAACACAGATAATGTCTTAGTTAAAAACATGCCAATGTTGTATCGGTTTACATTTAATATAATTTAATGTTGCATCCAATAAATGAGTGAATGAACGTACAAATGACTTACGTACTTGCGTAACTTGTGTTCACAAGCCAACTGTCTTCTACAGCTGCTGTTTTCTTCCTTTTCTGCCACACAACACTGCTGCTTCCTTCTTGGGCCAGTTTGTCTTAAAATGAAACCAACAAGAAGCAAAGCATCTGCAGCAGCAGCTGACCGCTGGTAAAACCCTATGCATTCCCTGAAGTGCAGGGATTACAATGAAACCTTTTCTAATAACTGATTCAAAGACAGATACATAATGGCATTAGTCAGCAACCCAAAAGGTCACCATCGGGATTAAAAAACAGATCTCCTACCTTGGGTCCTCTTGAGTGGGTTGATCCAACAAAGAAAATCCTCCTTTGGACTGTGCTGAGTGGCAGACAAACTCTGGACTTGCAAAAAATCTTTCACCTTCTCCTCTGGTATATTTTGCAGTATTTGAAGTAACACAGAGCAGGCCTGCTCCCCCTTAGCAATGACCATGTCCAGCAGTTTGCTAGTTCTGTCAGCCCCTCTAATAGCAGAGAGTTCCTCCTCACTGAGAATACCACGCTTGTTAAGCTCTTTGGCAGTTGAAAAGGGGAATCTGAGTCCTTCCTCAAGAACCTTCCGGTCATTTGTGACATATTCAAGAGCAGAGAGTGGAGTGTCATCCATCTGTCTGGTGTAGTTAGAAATCAGACCAGAACACCTGCAAGGCGAGACAGTATGTTACATCCCGGTCTAGGGTCGAGACGTAAACAGCGAGGACAACAGGGAACTGGGAACAGGGAGGAGGAAAGGAAGGAGAAGGGGACAGAGGAGAAAGAAATGATGGAGAGAAATTGCTATAGTTAAGAAAGGATTTCAAATACACTGTGATATGGAATATGAAACACCAGGGTAAACTTTGGGAGTGACAAAAGCCAAAATAATAAGCAAAACAAGTGAACTACTTATTCGTGTAAACCACGAAAACTCCCCAAACCAAAAGAAAAGAAAACAATCACTACCCAAACAACAAACCACAAAACAGAGACAAACGATTTCCATGCGGAAAACAAACACAGGAAACAACACAAGTGCAAAACAACCAAAACCAAATCAAAATCCAAAGGAGAAAGTCCTGAGAACCAAATTAAGGTCGTAACGGCATAAATGGGTGAAATACAATAATCGCAAGCAAATACCAAGGCAGCAAAAGCCAAAGCTGTTAGACGGGGTTGTGGAGCCTCTTTTATAGTCTTTGCGCTGAAAGGTGGGAATCAGGAACAAGGCAATGAAAACCAGTTTGTCCAGTTTTGGCACTGCATTCGAAAGGAGAGATAGAAAACATGGAACCAGATCAGCAGGACAGCAAAACAGGATCTAAGAGGGAAAAAACGGACAGACATACACACCCACACATACAGACGTAACAATTACAAAACATTACCATTTAATGAATTCTTTATCAGAAATTCTTTTGCAATGCGTTCTCTGCATTGAGAATAGTGGGTGCATAGGTTTTATACAACTAAAGAGATATTCACTGAGAATTTTGTCTTTTACAGGTTTTAGCCTGTTGAGCTTACATTACATTACTAATGTTACAAAATCTGTTTTTCACTTCATCGTTAACACTATAACATCTTAATCTCCAAACTATTATTCCATTTAAAACTGTAAGCTATATATTTTGAAAATATTACACATTTCACATAAGCTGTTTTCCTCAAAAACCTTCAGATGAGCAATGATGCAAGATTTTATATAGATTGGCAAGAGTTCTGCTGCCAAAGTGAAAAGCAAAGAGGAGATGGGGCAACCCTGTTTAATGCCCCTCTGAATTCCAAATCTGGGTAGATGACCTCCCTGGAGGGCAATTGAGCCATTTGTGTCCTGCTAACAAGCTCTTATCAAACATCTAAACTTCTCTCCAAAGCCGTACAATTCCAAAACATCTTCTACCGTATCAAAGGCCTTATGGGAATTCAAGAATATAATACATCCACCATCTTCAATGAGGTTTCTATAGTCGAGTAAGTAAATTATGTATTGATCTGCCTTTAATAAAACCTGATAATGTATCCCTGATGATTTGGGTTATCTACACCTTAAGGCGATTAGTGTACAGTATATGGATGATTTCCTTACCTGGCTTGGGTAATAGAATTATTATTCCTTATTTCCACTGATGGGAATAACAGCGTTAAGATAAATGGCATTACTAACTGCGTTATTTTTTTTAGTAATGGGTAATCTAATTACTGTTTCCATCGTTAGCATCAAACTTGATGCTAATCTATCAGCCACTGGAGCTGCACAGGAGCAGCGGCTCTACTCTGAGTCCCTCCCGAATGACAGAGCTCCTCACCCTATCTCTAAGGGAGAGCCCAGACACCCTGTGGAGGAAAATCATTTTGGCCGCTTGTATTTGCGACCTCGTTCTTTCAGTCACTACCCACAGCTGGTGACCATAGGTGAGGGTAGGAACGTAGATCGACTGGTAAATCGAGAGCTTTGCCTTTTGCCTCCTCCACTTGGGGAAGGACCTCCTCCCCGACCCAGAGAGAGCGTTCCACCCTTTTCCGGCTGAGGACCATGATCTCCGATTTGGAGGTGCTGATTTTCATCCTAGCCGCTTCACACTCGGCTGCAAACTGCTCGAGTGAGAGCTGAAGGTCACGGTCTGACGAGGCCAACAGAGCCACACTTACTGCTAGCCAAGCTCTGACACCAGTTGTACAGGGACAGAACAGCCCTTATAAGGAAGCCCGGCACCCCATACTCCCGAAGCACTCCCCACAGGACCCTGCTGAGAGTATAGAGCTGGTCCACTGTTTCACGGCCAGGGCAAAAACCACACTGCTTCTCCTGAATCTGAGGTTTAACTATCCGATAGACCCTCCTCTCTCTAGTACCCCCGAATAGACCTTACCAGGGAGGCTGAGGAGTGTTGGAACAGTTCCAACAATAGTTGCAATTGTGTTTAATTGTTCTACTATTATAAACAAAATGATAATATCTACAATAATATATTAATAGAATAATATATTGATAGGTGTCTTGTCTCACATTGTCCCACACCAACATTAAAACAGATTAGTGTACAATGTTTTCTGTTAATAATTTAGTCTGTGTCAATTTCATTCATGAAACAAATTTAATGTTCAGTTTTATTGTAAATAATTGAACATACAGTTGAATTTAACGTTCCATTAAAGGGGAGGGTGGAATCCAAATTCTTTGATATATTTTAACATTTAAAAAAATGTTACGCAATAGTTACTTTCCCTGGAAACTAGTTACTTTTATAATGCTGTAACGCAGTTACTAACTCAGTTACTTTTTGGAAGAAGTAACTAGGAACTATAACTAAGTACCTTTTTAAAAGGACGTGCCCAACACTGCTTATTTCATTGTAGGAGACAGCATGTAAGTTTCAGTAATTTCTCTCCAAGACCATAAAATAACATTTCTCTTATAGATTCCCAGAAGTGTTTATAAAAGTTTGATGCTAAAGAGATTTGTGTAAAGTTAAAGAAAGAGCCCTGTCTAGTTCATCTAAAGTAATGACTGCATCACAAATGTCATGGAAGTTTCTGTCAATCTGTGGGCTTAAATTCATGATTTTATCAAAGAACGACGAGTTGGCTTTACTCCAGAAAACAGAAGAGTAAAGATCCTTGTAGAATAAAAATATTTCTTTCGAGATCAACTCAATATCGGCACAGTCTACTCCATTTATCAGTAGATTTTTAACTAAAGTATTGCGAAAGTATGAAGGCAAGTTTAATTTGTCAGGAAACTCATAGAGTTACAGGAATAAGGTCATAATGATTCATACGGATCTCTCTTCTGAACTGATGCAATTTATAACACAACTGTTTCAATGTAAGAATACTAATAATGATCTGGTGCCGATATGCTAGAAGACAAAGAATTTTCTTGTGTAATAAGTTAATTCATACTATATTCTCCACGTCCCTCATTTTGCCACGCAAAGTGCTTATGGGATTCTGACCTCATGTAGCTTCACATGACTTTATTTTTTAAATGTTACGACTTATTTCTTGTAAATTACTTTATTTTTGTAAAATACAACATTACTCTCAAGGTCTGATATATTTGTTTTATTTAACAAAGATTCGAGTCAATAATGTTACTACTATGAATTCGATAGTATTTGCGCACTTCAAAACTATGAACGGATGGCTGGACGAGAAGGGGGTCTGGCTGCAGACCTTCACCAGGAGGATCTCCACTAGAGGGCTGGAAACACGTGATCTCCACAAGCGAGTCCGGACATGACGCTATGCAAGTAAGGAATAATTGACGACGGGCTGTTGAATTATTAGAAAAATAATGCATTATAGTAATTCAACGGTCCGGAGTCAATTATTCCGCTTATACTATGGTTGCCACACCTCAATACATCGATCAGATGATATATTTTAAGGGATTCGTCCGGTTTTTCTACTTAAATCGCTATTGTGAGTAGGATTATTTCTTCCGCATCTCATCCAACGACTC
>JAODKE010004033.1:0-12263 GCA_026779605.1 Mormyrus hasselquistii
CCCCTATTGCAAGTCTCGACTGAAATGTTGTACAATGTGGTGACTATGTGCTTATATTGCTGAGGTGTTCTTTTTTTTCTGTTCCTACATTGTACTCCCTATTGGAGTATAGTCTGGGGGCTGTTTTTTTTTGTACACCCCCCCCTCTCCTCCTGTAACCTTGTTTCTCTGATTTTTCCTACGGTCCCCTGTCGTCTTGACCTGTCTACCCCCTATCGTGATGTGTGTATATGTATGGTCGAGTTGATGGCCTGCTTTTTGCTGGTACTTGTGACTAGTGACATGGTGAATTGCAATAGCAATAAAGGGAATCAATCAATCAATCAATCAATCTGCTGCGGCTCTGCCTCCTGCTTCACTCTCCGAGGTGCGTACTGTGCCTGAGACCCCTGCTGTGGCTACCGTGCTGCCCAGCGAGGCTCCAGTCCTGGTGGCTGCTCTGCCCGAGGTTCCAGCACCGCCTGTCCTTGCTCCATCTGTCCCGGCACCACCCGTACTTCCTCCACCTGTCCCTGCTCTGGCCAAGGTCTCGCCACCCCCTGCTGCTCCAGCCAAGCCCACAGCACTGCCCACGCCTGATGCCCTGGCCTTGGCTCCGGCTCCACCCACTATATCTCCTGCTCCAGTCCCCCAGGCACCAGTCCCCAAGGAGGTCCCAGACTGTCTGACCACCGACCTTTTCCCCCTTGGAGGAGGAGGAGCTCGAGTGGGACCCTTCGGGAACCTCCCTGATGGCCCCAAAGAACTCCTCCACCATCACCCCAGAAGGGTCAATCCCATCCCGAACCCCACCTGTCGGTGTCCCGTAAAGGGAGAGGACATAGGCGCAGGGATCAGGTCCCACTCGCCCTTCCTCCGGCTCACCTGCGGTTCCCCAGGCTCCTGCTCGGCTGTTGCCTGTGGGTCCGTCGCCTCATCGGCCGCCTTCAGTCCCGCCTCTGATGCCTCGTCAGCTACCTGCGGGTTCCTCGACTGCGGCTCATTGTGGACGGCGTCTCTGCCTGCTGTGGCTATGCCACTGCCTGCTGCAGCTTCCCCTCCCTCCTTTCCTTCGCCGTGGTTCTCTTTTTTGCTCCCTCCTCACCTGGTGCCCCCTTTGCCTTCTCCTCTGTTGGTCCTTCCGGCTTCCTCCTCTGCTCCTTCATGATCCCCTCCAGCGCCTGCCTCGCAGCCAGGAGTCCCTCTTGCTTCATCCTATTGGTCGCCTGCAGCTCCTCCGGCTGCCGCCCATTGCCTACTGTGGCTCCCTCGGGCTCCCCTTTGCCCCTCATCCTTTCCTGTCTGGCCTCCCGTGTTTGCTCCTGGTCCCTTTGTCCCTCCTGTCTTGGCTCCTCGTCCCCCTGTCATTCCTCCGTTCACTCTTAGCCCTTTCATTCCACTTGTTGGTGTTTCTTCTGTGTCTCCCTTCCCGGTCTGCCTGTCTACATTTCTCGTCTTATGTCAAGTGTTGTCTTGGCTTTTGCCCTTGTGTGTGTCTTGTGTTTGTGTTTCTGTTTCCTGTGCCCCGGTGATGCTTTTGCCTTGTTTTTCAAGTCCTGTTTAACCGGTCTTATCCTGTCCACCACTCCCCTTGGGGCATGCATGTGTGCCTTGGTGGGGGAGGTTCTATCATAATCTGCATATCCAGTCCTCTTATGTGCCACGCACACCTTGTTACTCACGTGTGAATTGCCGTCGTACCAGCTGTCTTGCATTTATTCTGATGTCATGTCCTGTATTTAGTCCGCGTTCAACCATTGTCAACCGTGTGCTCCCTTGTCTGCCTGCTTGCTAAAATAAACCCCTTTGTTTTGGATTTTGGTCTCCCGTATCCTGATTCCCCAACTGATCGTGACAGTAACATCTTTGCATTGATAAAATCTGATTTATTAATATATAACTATTAGCACATTACTATTAACTATTAGTCCCTGAGTTTAATCAATCTAAGTATAAAATTATTAGTCACATATTTAGAAATCTGGTCTGTGCGGCTCAAACTGCTCCTTGGTGTTAGATGACTTCTCTAGCTGGTCCCAGACGGTGAGAATTGGGATCAGATGCTTATCCACCAGATACTCAAATCACGAAGCTAAAGCAGCAGATTGCCTTTCGAAACCTAAAAGCCATTAACCCTGAACTTCTTTTGGCCGATCTTAATGACCACATTCCTGTTCCTATGCCAATCTCCACCAATTCAGTAGATTTTTACAACTCTATACTCTCTACTATCTTGGACCGCCACGCTCCCACTAAAACGAGGACAGTTGCCTTTTTGCGCTCAGCTCCATGGTTTACACCAGAGCTAAGGAAACTAAAGGCAGCTGGCAGAGTTCTTGAAAGACGCTTCTTAGCTTCAGGTCTGCTAGTCCACAAGCTAGCTTACCAGGAACACTGCAAATTATATGCAAGGGCTCTCAAAACTGCACGATCGCATTTTTACTCATCCCTAATCTCTAATAACCCGGGTAACTCTAAAACTCTTTTTTCCACCATCACCCATCTCCTTCAACCTCGAACGCCATCACTCACCGACCCTACTAATGACCTCTTTTTTCAAAATAAGACCCTAACAATCTGCTCATCACTTGCAACTCCGCTCACTGCTCATACTACTGGTGCCAACATGCCACTAGGGAACCATTCCCTCTTCCGGTCTTTTCCTCAAGTCTGTGTGAAGGAGGTTGAGGCCGCTGTTAGGGTCATGAAACCCTCTACATGTGCTCTTGACCCCTTCCCAACAGTCCTGGTCAAGGCAAATATGGCCACCCTCGGCCCCCTTATTACTACCATCATCAACCAGTCCCTCCAGTCTGGTTATGTTCCCTCCACTCTGAAATCAGCTATAATCAAAACCCACCTTAAAAAGCTTAACTTGGACCCTCAAGATGGCAAATTACAGACCCATTTCCAATCTCACATTCCTTTCGAAAGTTCTGGAAAAAGTGGTTTCAGTTCATCTTCAAAGACATCTACATGACAACAAAATCCTGGACAAATTTCAATCTGGCTTCCGCTCTGCACACAGCACCGAATCAGCTTTGATCCGGGTCACAAATGACCTGTTGATCACTGCAGACTGTGGCTCCTCTTCTCTTCTCGTCCTGGATCTGTCAGCAGCTTTCGATACAGTTGACCATGGCATCCTCCTCCACCGCTTACGACACCTTGCAGGGTTCACTGGCATTGCCCTGGAGTGGTTTAAGTCATACCTTATAGACAGATCTGAGTTTGTCTCCATTGGACACGCTAAATCATTGAGCCATCCTGTCACTTGTGGTGTTCCTCAGGGATCAGTATTGGGGCCCATTCTTTTTAATCTATACATGGTCCCACTTGGGCGCATCATCAGTAGCTACGGGGTCTCATTCCACTGCTACGCTGATGATACTCAGCTCTACTTGAAGCTGGGTAGCAAGGCATCTGAGGCCCGTTTCATTTCATCAGCCCCTTTATTATCTATGCCCTCCACTCCCGCCGCACTCACCACCTGTCTGGATAAGATAAATGCATGGATGGAGCAAAATTTCCTTCATCTTAATAGCTCAAAAACTGAAGTGATTCAAATTGGCACTCCACACCAAATTCAACAACAAAAAATCTTCAGTATCTCTTTCTCCAGCCAGAACATTTCTCTTTCTAAAACAGTCACCAATCTTGGTGTTATTTTTGACCCTCAACTTACTTTTGAAAGCCATATCAAGCACATTTGCAAAATCTCCTTTTTCCATCTTAGAAATATCGCTAAACTCCGGCCTACACTTTCCCTTTCTGATGCAGAAAAATTAGTGCATGCCTTTATCTCTTCCAGACTGGATTACTGTAACGCGCTTCTCATCGGGATTCCTGGCAAAAATATACAAAAACTTCAATATGTTCAGAACTGCGCTGCCAGGGTCCTGAAGAGAGTGAGGAAACATGAGCACATCACCCCGTGCTCCACTCCCTTCACTGGCTTCCTGTTTCCGCCCCGATCACTTACAAAATCTCCCTGCTAACTTACCAATGTCTGCACGGTGATGCGCCCGTATACTTAAAAGAACTCCTCACTCCCCACTGTCACTCACGCACTCTCCGCTCCACCAACACACACCTTCTCCTCCCTCCCAGGACTCGCTCCCGTACCACTGGAGATAGAGCCTGTTTCCTGTTCTGCCCCACGGCTGTGGAATGCCCTACCTCTACATCTGAGGGCTCCACAGACTGTGACGTGTCTAAAAAAAAACTGAAAACATTTCTTTTTAACCAATGTTTTCAATGATTATTTAATTGCTTAATTGTTTTATTACTCTTTTTATTGTTGTTTTTAATGTAACGTTCTCTAGATGTATGCACTTTAAGATTTTCGCTGTAAAATGTAAAGTGCATTATAAATTAAATTTATTATTATTATTATTAACAACACGCCATGTTAACACTAGAACAGTCTAACCCCTACTGCTTGGCCAAAAATAAGGGCTAGTGACCAACCAGTAGAAACCAGCCACTAATGATGCTGTGCCTTGTCCTTCTTTACCTGGAGCGATAGTCATCCCTCACACGACCTCTTGCTGCATGTTGAGATCCTGAAAAACAAAAAGAATGTTCTTACATTTCACAAGGCCTGATAAAATACAAAAGTGACTGTTTAAAGTGTGATATGATGAATACTCACTGGGTGTTGATAGGTCTCTACGCCGAGATAATCTGCTTGCATCTGGAGAGACAAGAAAAAACAAAGAATATTCAGATGTACAATTGTTGAAATTAAACAAAACGGTAAGCACTGGCACACTCCGCTACTCTAAAGGGCCTTTCACATAGGACAGCATGCGCTGCGCTGACCGCTAGCTAGCAAAGGACCCAAAATTTGTGTTGCGCTGGCCGCTGCACTCTGCTTGTACGTCTTTTTTTTGTGTACTAGATGCGCCTGCTACTTGTCATTTCAAAACATGTCTCTCTCTGACTTTGTATCCTCTACGAGAGTTTTTGTTGTATTATGTTCAAATGTTTAATAAAAAAATTATCACTCATTCATAAAGAAGAAAGCTTTGCAACTATCGCGACTAGTGAAGAGTGTGTCATTTCCACAACACTGCTTTCCTCCTGAGGTTCCCAGAACCGTTGAAAGGAATGACTTACCCAAAGGCTCTTGAAGTCCCTATATATGCACGTAAACTTGTGTCAGAAAGTTCACCAAACTTAGATACGCGCAGAATGTTTTCGTTCATCGTGTGGTTGAACTTGCCGCAGCTGTAGTCTTTTTTAATGGTCAGACTAAGGTACGTCACAGCAGGCAAAGTTTAACCCAGTTGAATACACAAGTACTCCTCGCTGGCACGCTTGCACTGTGCTTTGGTTGGCGCAGCCAGAAACCGTTATTGCGCAATGCAAGCAATAAAAATTAATGGGTTTCAGAGTGCAACGATGTGCGTACTGCGTCCTATGTGAAAGGGGCTTAACACAGACAAGTCTAAAACATTTGATTGAGCCTGTAAAAGAGATCATTACCAAACTTGTTTCACATGCAGTGACTAACACTTTATCTAGAATAGACTTTTGACCTTCTTGGTGCAATGGATAAAGTGAATACTCACTGGATATTTCTTGTCATGTGGCATATATTAAAATCATTAAACACTTAAGTCAATACTATGCTTATTTCACAACCAGTGAGAAACTACCTATCTTGAACAAACTATGACTTTGTGTAGTGGGATGGTTGGTGCAAGCGGAAAATTAAATACTCACGAGGAGCGGACATTTCACCGCCCTGGAGATTGTCCACATGCTCAGCTTGGACAGACATGGCTTCATTTTCAGAGGCTGAAACACATCAATCAACCCGTGACTCATGTTGTACATAACACATTACCATACTTCTTAAGTTGTCACCAGTACTTACAAGTATTGTGTAACATGTTGCTCTCAATGTGCTGCAGCTTCTTTGGTGCAGTAGGGATGGTGGGTAGCTTGATGCCTATACAGAGGTAATACAGTAAAAATAAGCATATCCAGCTTCAAAAAAATATCATAATCTTAAAGAATTTGATTTATTTTGAAACTGGAATTATAAACTTAGACAAAACCCATTACCCCTGACACCTTCCTCATCCTCATCCGTTAATCCTGCAAAAAACGTTTATATATTTGAAATATAAAATCGGTTCATGATAATTTTAGACATTGATGTTTATAAAATATTAGACGATGAGAAACATACCATTTGTAACGAAACCCTCCGGAATTCCTTTTGTAGTGTGCTTCCTCGTCTATCTAATCACCTTCTCATTGTCCTCCTCCTCTGCCTGACTGGTCAGGTTGTAGGTGTCACATTCACGACGTTTATCTAAAAGTTAGACAATTCAACTTAAAACAAACAAACAAAACAAAGAAAAAAAATCAAGAATATTTTGACTTTGAAATACATTGAATTTGTTGTTCATCCAAGCAAAACTTGCCTGAAGTAACTTTTATTTTGATTAAAGAGAATGTCACCCAGTCATCCTCTTTGTCCTTTATAGCTTTTTCTGTTTTTGTGGTGCTCATTTTACATGGCCATCTGACGGTTTTCTTTTTCCAGTCGATCCAATTGTCGGGAACTACACCCTCCTCCTCTCGGTCACCCTCTCTCCAAACAGCCCTCGTGTACATGACCTGGAAAGGACAGCATATGCATGTTACTTTAGGTTTTTAACATTTTAGTTTAGCTTATGCATTGATTAGACCAGTGGTTCTCAAACTTTTTAAGTTCAAAGACTCTCATAACTCCGAATGTACAACTGGAACCAAGTGGACCACTTACAGTACCATCAGTACATTGTCAAAGTTACAGATCTGTAAGCATCCAATTTAGAATACAATGCATTATGAGAGGACCTGGAACCCATTTTGAGTACCACTGTAGAGACAACGCGGAGCTGGAGGTGACAGAAATGAATAAGCGACATGAGTGACTAATGACTACATTAGAGAGGCAGCCCAGGTTAAGTTAATGGATAAAGCAAGAGAGGAGTGGTTAAGAGGGTTTGGACACGCAGAGAAGAGCAATGAGGGTTACATTGGGAGAAGTATATTGGGGGGGGGGAGAGAGAGCGACAGAGAGAGAGACAGACAGACACACACACGGGGAGGTTTACAAATGTAGTGAGATAGAAAGGACATGCAGGAGTCACCACAAAAGATACAGAAAGCAGATGTAAACAAGTGATCTGCTTTGATGATCCCTGCTGGAATCTAGCTAAAAGAATAAGATAATTCAACCTTAATATGTGTGTTCCAGACCATGGCAAAGAGGTATGAGGACAAAACCACCAGCTTCTTGTGGGAGGCAGGCGACCTTCCGGAACAGATCCCTTTCTCGCAGTAGTGCATTTTTCATCCTGACATGACCATTTCCTATGCACACTCTATTCGGAAGTTCAGAGCTACATGGTTGGTAAAATAATGGTGAAGTGTGACACCGGCGCAGAATTTCACAAGCAAAAGTCCCGTCTCCATTTTTCTGTCGAACAAAAGCAAAGCTCTCGTCTCTCAAAAGAAAACAACTGTCCTTTTCTTTAACAGAAACAAACACTTTCGGGTGTATTTGGCTGTTGTCCACTTCTGAATGTTCGATTTCAGTCAAACGCCTGGTTATTTGCTCCAGGGGACTTCTCCCACTCCTCACATGTTTCTTTATTTGTTGCAGGTAGTTTCCAAATGGGAAACAGGAAATGTCATTTAAGGAACAGTTGAAGTGGCCGGCATCCTCATGGAGATGAATTAGTCCATGTACATTGTATACAGGAAAGGTCTTGCCATATAGGTCTGCACAGCCCATGACAAAATGTTTGATTAGTTCGTGAGCATATTGGAGATAGGCATTTCGAATCCGCTCATCAGACTCCAGCATTATCGATATGGATACAGTCAAAGACAAGAAATGTTTGTATCTTTCAGGGTTTTCAATACCACAGGCCCTGTGTATAGCAAAAACTGCCGTAGTTCAGTGGCTTTCCACCTATCAATTTCATGTAAACCCCGTGGTTGTCGAGCAAATTCACTTGGCATCTTCCCTCTTAGTGAAATTAGTTTTTGAGAAATCACATCCTTTTGCCTCACAGATAAACAACAGACTTTTGGGCCACGAGTCAAGTAAATTAACAGGCACCTAACTACTCCCAAGCAGACAATATGCATATAATCTAAGACAAATGAGCTAACACAAGGAATTCCTGCAGAAATGAAGGGGCTGATACCAGTTTGGTGCTTACTGTACTCCACTCTGAAGAAACCCTCATCTGTTCGAGAAGTGCATTCCTGTTCACTGAAAACTATTCTTCCCTCAACATGATCACCTCTGACTGAACATCTTTCACAACTGTCATATGCAGTATGACCTTTAATACATTTCAGATATACCCTTGCTGGTGCGTCACAGATCAGAGCATCAATATTGAAAGTGTAAGTCTGGCCTTTATAAACTATACCATTGTCTTTGAGATGTTTGTATTCAGTCACAAAGTCTTTTAAGTACTCCTCAAGAGGAATGGGCTTACTTTGTCCACTAAAAATGGCTACAATGAATGGATCAAAATGGCCACACTTCACCAGTATTGGCCAGAATTGGACACCACTACTTTTGAAAAGAGGGATGCCGTCAATGTTTACACTGAGGTGCACATTATTACTCTCCATCTGACTTAAATAACGACAGATACCCTTTTCTAATCCATAGTACTTGTAGTGCCCACCACATTTAGCCTCTGTTGTGTTATGCTGTGGTGTAGCAAGGAGTGTCCGGCAATCCACAGGAAATAGGTGTCCTTGCTTTCTTAATATGGACAATAAACCATTAAGCGCTCTGTGTGTCAATTTGTGCTCTAAGGCCCACTGTCTCAGTTCGTCCTCAAAGCTGGTCACTTCAGCTTCATTTGGTTCCTGTTCTGAGTCAGTAGACCAATACTCCACATCAGTGCCAAAGTCAAAACCATCTGTCCCAACAGCACTGTCATTCACTAAATTATCTGGGGTCCCAGGCACATTGTCACTGCTATAACTACTCAGAGACCGAGGCACACTGTCGTTATTTTCAATGCCCTCATGTTCATCATCACTGTCAGAATGATGTAGCAGTAGATCCAGTTCTCTTTGCCGTTTTCGCCACTGTCTTACTCTCAAAGTCATCTGTAAACACAGGCGTTAATCCAAATTAATTTAGCTTTACTGTTTATTTGACTGGGGCTTATAAAAGGGGAAAGAGGATGAGATCACAACATGTACCTTGTTTAGGTGGTTTAGCTCCTAAAAGGGAAGGACACCTCACTCAACGTCCAAAATGTAGAGTACACACCACCTGACAAAGACAAAACTGGTTTAGAAAAACCCAGCTTTACAAAACCCAATATTCCATTGCACAACGGTGTTTTCCATAAAGAGCAGATATGTTCTCTTGAACAAGCGACATTGAACTATGGATTATAGTTGTAAGACATACAAAATAATGTATCATGTATGTGGCCCATCAAAAAGAGTAACCTCTGGCCTAGAGCCTACAAGCACATTACCCGGTATGAGTTTGTAGATGCTGTCATATGCTCGTATGTATTGTTCAACAAAAACATATCCTCTGCCATGTGGGATAGGCTTGCACCACCTAGAACAGGGTTTATGCAGGAATACTAGAGTTGAATTTACTACCTTTTACTACCCTTTTTTCTACCTCCACAATATTTTTTACGACCAACAATCGGGCAGCAGCCTTTTTTATATTTTATAATATTAATTAATAAATATTAGGTAAATTAATGTTTAACTGTTTTTATTAAGTATTGTCATCAAATATTATGTGTTTTATTGTAGTGTCAAGTTGAGTTTCGTTTGTCCTTTCCTTAACTCCTTGGGTTATCCTAACCATAACCCTTAACCCCACATTAGGACAGACACACATTCTCATACACACAGACTAAAGCAGTGAATTATTTCATCACGAGGTAACTTGTAACAATAACTTACACTGTGGATTAAGAAACTCCAGAGTCCATGGAATGGTAATGGGTGGTAACCATTGGTATTTATTGATTGATGCAACGTGAGATAAAAGTTTGAACGTGTCCCAAAATAAATCCTAACAGAAAAGTTTAACAATTTTACCTGTATATACAATACCTGTATTGTTTATAAATGATTCCTTAAAATGTGGCACAATGCCGAACCGAATCATGTATGCAGTCTTATCTTTGCCACATGCGAAATTTTTAGCTAAATCGGAGTCATGATTCCGAATAGTTCCCCAATACCCTCATTTGAATTGTACAAATGATGGCTAGCTGCGGTATTCAGTTCAGAGAACTTCAGCTCTGAGAGCCGACGTTTGTGACAGTAAGGTTTGCTGTCTGTCTGCTGCAGCCGCTGTGGTGTCAGTCGCACTAGTTTGCTGCTGAGGTGGTGTGATGGCAATGTTTGTGCTCGTAGCTGACCTTATGTTTGCATTTGCCCCAGTCCGTGTAGCATCAACGAACAACGAGATACTGTAGGGGACTGCTCCCCCCGCACGCAAATAACGCCGTACTAGATTTGATTTAGAGTTTATTTGCATATACCGCAGAAAGTAACACATTTCTGTTTGCCTATTTAACAAATACATCTAAAGTTTTTATACCTTCAAACATTAACAAAAACCATTAATGCCTTTTCTTTAAAATTTACAAGTCTATTTCTATCTGTTTTTCATGTTAAGTTAGTGAACGACTAAGTTAATGTGTTATGGGGGCTTGGATGCACATCATGCTCCTATACTTTCACAGACCTAAAGTTAAACTCTAAAGCCCCTGTTATACATTTTAAGAAAAAACAACGTGAACTATATATGTCTGGTGTTTTTGATTCAGTTTGATTATCAAACTCTAAAGGCCAACCCTCAGGTGTACGCTTCTGCGCATGTCCGGGGCTTTGCTACAGTGTGTGTGTGTGTGTGTGTAGGGTGTACATCTTGTGTCTGAAGTTAAGGTTCTATTGTATACTAATTTAAAGTAACACATTTCTGTTTGCCTATTTAACAAGTACATCTAAAGTTTTTATACCTTAACAAAAATAAACATTAACAAAAAAACGTTGATTTTCTTTTAAATTTACAAGTTTATTTCTGTCTGGTTTTTGCGATAAGTTATTGAGCGACTAAGTTAATGTGTTATGGGGGCTTGGATACACATCGCACTCACCAACCTAAAAGTTAAACTCTACAGTCCCTGACCACCGGTATGTGTGTGTGTGTTTGTGCACATGAGCGTGAACAAACATTTACTGCAACAACAACAAAAACCTGTTTATTAAAATAACTAAGGCCCTGTTAAAGTTTTTAAAATGTGTTTTTGATGCTTGTTACTAAATGCTGTTTGCTAGTTCCTATCCGGGGTGCTCCCCCAGAGACAGTGGGTAAGGTCGGTGACATTGTTCCTGACATAATCATGTTGTGATAATATGTTATCACGTATATATGGCTGTGTTCCACGGCGCGTGTGGGGCAATATGCTTACATTCTTAATTATTTTCCCGTGCTGTAAAACATGGCTTATCCATATAATTTCACACCTAAAACATGATGACAGGTCTTTTGCCGTTAGAAAATATCGCATATACTTAAAATAACACATTGACAAACACGACAAATGTTTTTATCCCTTAAATTATTAAAATAACTATGGTGTTATTCTACCAAAGTATTTAAAATGTTTTGAAGTATGTAGCTAAATACCGCTCACTTTAGTTCCTATACCGGACCCCGGTGCCATCTTTGGATCGAACGCCCTCCTTTGCGGTGTGTTGTTTTATGAAATCTGCCAAACTTTGTCGGATATATACCTTCCATATTAGAATCTTGAAGATGTTTTGATATATGTCACTAAATACCGCTCACTATTTCCTACGGCTGTTAAATGTAATTCAATAAACCGGGGCATGTTATTTAAAATAAACTAACAAAATACTAAATTGTTTTATTCCTTAAATCTTATTGGTTTAAAATTTTATACTAATGTGTCATACAGCCATTTACGTTATGACACTTTGTCCCACTGATTAAACAATTGTAGTTAGATACTTTATCCAACGCCGCAGCGGGGCCTACACCACACCCCTAGATCTGTCATTTAAAACGGCCAGACCCTCTTTTCACTCCAGCTAGAAAAGCTGGACGTGTCCGGTGGCCCTGGTAAAAGTTTTATTATCCTCAAAAAGCATTTAAACCACTACATTAATAAATTCATGTATTTTATTCTTTTAAAGACTATTGAACCCGCTTTGGTGCCATATGCTTTTATCTTGTA
>JAODKE010004034.1:0-12263 GCA_026779605.1 Mormyrus hasselquistii
TGTCAGTTCTTCCGTTAGCAATCCATGACAGAGCACAATAGATTGTTTTGAGGGTTCAACATTCAGCTGAAATTGGATAGACCGGGGAGCAATAACATCATGGCAGTCTGTAAAAGACTTGGATGGTTTTATAGGAACCCATACTGCATGTACTGACTGGTCAAGGAAGGATGCCGAGGCCGTGATATGAGTAGAGGTACGGTGTTATATTTACTAGTCGCAAAACGGCGAGATAGACATGTCGCCGAAGTGTCGACTTAGGTGTATCTCGTCAATTCTCTAAGTCGTCACTTTTAAGCTGGTCCTGCGAGTGTCGACTTAGACCGGATTTACTGTATATGCGAATGAGACGGTCCGTGGGGCGCTTTTGTGATGTCTTAACTGCATAATTTACATCTTCCTCAAAGTCATTCTCTATGAGAGTCTCTGGTCAAATAGTATGCTTTCTAGTGATGGCCAATTCACGAACGAATCGTTCTTTTTAACTTGATTTTTTAGTAAACGGGTTGAACCGATTCGTCTGAACGAATCGATTTTTAAAATTATTTAAACTTTGGCTCTTCAACATCCAAAAGCATCCCCCGCGATTTCAGATTTATTTTTCATACCTGGTCGTCATAAGACACGGTTGCTGTATAAGTGAAGGGAGATACGGTCTCTAACTCGGTGACTCTAAAAAACCCAAGAACCCGTTCGATGAAGGAATCGAACTTACGGTTTTCGGACACCCGGTCGGTGACTCAAACGAATGGTTTGAGAATTGATCCCAAGAGCCCTCGCCTGGTTTACTGCGGAAATGCAGTTACACTGTTAAAAGGAAAAAATAAACGCAGCTGTTCATCATTTATCACAACAGTAAATTAATTGCATTGCTGTATAATAAAACTATATGTCTTTCATTAAAAAACAAAGATATTTATTAACTTTGATGTTTACACAACAACAAGTGCAAGTTTACTCATACTCATTGTATGTGTGATTGTATTGGTAATATTACAGTTGTTAACTGTGATGCAGTCCTTGATACTCATGCAGATGAATTCGGCTTAATTAAAGATAATAAGAACTATATATACATATATATTTATTCAGCATCAACACCTTTTCTGCTTTTTACATACTGTTTTTTTATTGTGAATAGTCAAGCTGAACATTTTTGATGAAAACCAGCGCCAACCTTCAGTCAAATAATGTAACCTTGAGACACCGTTCGATTTATTATCTGATCCTATGATTCATTGAGTCATATGGTCAGGTGCCAAAAAAAGACGGGAAAAAAAAATGTGAATCATAGAATTGATTTTAGAGTCAATTCATTACAATGGACAATTCGAAAGAATAGAATCAGTTAATTGAGTCGAACTTCTCATCACTAATGCTTTCCAGAGTTTTCTTCAGTGTCCGAGATTGGATGTAGGCTTATTAAGTTTATTGGGATTCCTAATTCTGTCATATACTTTATATGAGATAGGTTTCTGTTCCTATCACAATCTGAAGGTTAATTACTTATTAATTATAATACAATAAAAATATAAACATATATGATGATTAATATATTAGTGCATACATTTATAATTAAATATTTCACATCTAACTGCATTCCAGTGAAGTGGAACATCCTTCACAGTTTAAAATCTGAAATGAAAATTTGTTATATTTTGTATATATAGTTTGCCATCTATATATCTCTACCTCAAACCAACATAAAAAACCAAAGCATGTTTTCGTATGTGCATAATATTAATATCGGCACAATGACATTAGTAATGTGGATTTGACCAACCTGCAAGAATTAGACTTGCACTTGTGAAGAACTGGATCTTGTTCTTTCTCTCTGTCAAGCAGAATGTCTGTGAGCTGAGTAGAAGTCAAGTGTGAAGAGTGAAGTCAACTGACAGCAGTATTTATATAACAGAATACTTTTACTTTCATTCTGAATGGTGCCTGTTGTTCAACAGTGTTTCCCCTACCATTATATTAGGGGGGTGCCCCACCCCCTCAACGGCGCCTCCCACCCCCCCTTGAAGGTCAAGGTAATTTTATTTTATTTTCTATATAGCACCAGATCACAACAGAAGTCATTTAAGGTTACCTTACCTTTTATTAAACAAATAAATAGCCTTATGTTACTTATCATTTATCTTCTTTACACAATAGCTTGTCATTTTTGTCTCTACACAGACACGTGTGCGCACACACAGGTGAGCACACTCCCAGCAACAGACAGAGAGCACACGTCAGAAAATATGTCTCGTCAACCACCTGAAAAGCAGACAAAATATCTGCATTTTTTTGACTGCAGTCATTAAAAGAAACACATGAGTACCATGAATCCTGTTGGAGCCCGTCTGCCCCCCCCCCCCCCCTCCAAAAGCTATAAAACTAGGAGAAACACTGTTCATTATACTTTTTTTAATTTATACCCAACCACACCCCCCTCTTCGGGGGACAACTTTATTTTTAATTAGCTGAAAAACAGATTAATATATTAACTGAAGCCACTCCAAATCACCCCACCCCCCTTGATTCTGTTTGCCAGCTGATTCTTTGCAGAAACTTTGAATTGTTGGCCAGAGCCAGAGGGACTTAAAGTAATCTGCGGTGCGTAATGCACATTTTGAACATGTTTCCGTTTCTATAAAGCCCATTTTATACATCTTGTTCTGGGTGATGTGTGCTCTTATATTATCTTATATTGAATATATATATAGATATATTATCTTATATTGAATTAGTTGCAGGTTAGTGTTTTTAGTCATAGTGACTAAACAGTGTTTGTTGTAGATGATAGGTCCCTTTCCCTACATTGGATATTTGAGAGAATTTTCTTTGTATCAGTTATTTTATTAATTTCTTCTACAAGTGGAAAAGAGAGAGAGGTTATTTTTGGCGGAGCTTAGTGAGGGTCCATTTATGACGTCATAGGAGGGAGGGGTGTGTCCTTTATTCTGATTGGTCCAGGGTCATGTCCATATATGGTATCAGATGTGCTTGACAGTTAGGGGCCACATGGGTGCATATATGTCGTAATACTAAGAGGAACATGTGATTTTTTCAGACAGGAGCCCGTTAAACTTTAAGAGAATTAAATACTGTAGCGGTTTCTCCGGTGCGAGTGAACCGCTAATGACAACTCGCACACAAATTATGCTCTTGAACCGGTCAAGGAACCCGGGCAGATTTATTGCTTACTTTACCAGCCTTTAAAAAGGCCAACCTGTTACCAGTGCATCCCCTAGAAACTAGGATGCGCACAACATAAACCTGTGAGCCAGCCCAGATAGAAACCAGACCCACCGAGTTATCATCTGCCGTACCTGTTACCTCCGTGGTGAGTCTGGACATCCATTATCAATCTGCTCATGCAACACAACATAAAAGAACATGTGCAGCTTGCTCCCTTACCTGCAAACCCAGAACAATGCACACAAAATGAACAACTCTTAACATCCCGTTCCCATGATGCACGTCCCACAGAACCATTACACTACCCCCCCCCTTAGTCCCGGCTGTCCCCAGCCGCAAGGTCAAGCACAAAGTCAAAGAGGGCAGGGGGGGCTTTCCTCCTCCGTCTTGAACGGCGCACACCGCCCTCTCTCCGCTCCGGCTGCACTCGGGGGAAGGTGGAGGGGTCAATACCGGCTTCTATGGGGCTCGAACCTGCAACACAATCGCACTTGCCACCAGAACAAAACTCTCCATCCGTGACAAGTGGTTGATAAGGAGCCAACCTATCCAGGTGCAAAACCACAATCCTACCCCTTTCCTTCATTCTCACCCTGTAGACCACTTCCGAGAGGCGCTCCAGCACAGTGCAGGGCCCGACACAATGCGATGCGAGCTTCGGCGACACCCCCTTCTTCCTCGTGGGATTGAACACCCAAACTCGCTCGCCAACAGCAAAACTGCGCCCATGGGCACGCACATCGTACGCGCGAGTTCGTGCACTGTACAGAGCCTCTCCCGGAGGTGGCCAAAATACTCCAAGCCCGGCTTGCCAGGCACCTCAGCCTCCGGGGGAGGCCCAAACACTAAATCCACCGGCGTGCGCAGCTCACGCCCAAACATTAATGCTGCGGGAGTGGATTGGGTGGATTCCTGAACCGCTGTACGGTAAGACCACAGCACAAAGGGCAAATGTTGGTCCCAATCCCGTTGGTGCTGTGAGGTCAAAATAGCGAGCTGCGTGGCCAATGTCCTATTAAACCGTTCGACCAAGCCGTCGCTCTGGGGGTGCAGTGGCATCGTGCGTGTTTTGTGCACCCCCAGTCGTGAACATACCTCGCCGAACACCTCTGCTTCAAAATTTCGACCCTGATCGCTGTGGAGCTCTTCTGGAGCTCCAAAACGCGTAAACATTTCGTCCACCAGCACACTAGCGGTGGTCGAAATGTTTACGGCACTTTGGTCGGGCACGGCGTAAACCTCAGGCCACTTTGTGAAATAGTCCACGGCTACTATCACATAACGGTTCCCACGTTCAGATACCAGAATAGGTCCTGGTACGTCCACACCCACACGCTCTATGGGCGCCCCCACTCGAAACTCCTGCAGCGGGGCGCGCTGCGAAGGCCCCTTCCTCGCCATGCACGCGTCGCAGCGGTGGACAAAAAGCGCCACGTCGTTATGTGCCCCGGGCCAATAGAAACGCTGACGTAACCTGCCTAAAGTCTTAGCCCTGCCGAAATGCCCTGCACCCTTTGCACCATGTACCAATTTTAACACACCCTCACGCAGCGAACGTGGAACAACAGCTTGAAAACACAAGCTCCCCCCGCTGCCCTTTTTCCAGCAGCGGAATAGCACACCATCCCTTACTGTCAAGCTCTCCCATTGCGAGGCTAATGCCTTTAACTCCATGTCCGTGTCGCTGATCGCCGCCCAATCTGGCCTTGCCGCGTCGCGCACCCAGCGGAATACTGGACCAATTGCAGAGTCTTTCCCTTGCTCCTCGCTCAAACACGTGCGGTCAAATTCAGCAATCTCACCGACTTGTATCGCCCGTACAATCTCCCCGCGTGCTGACACTTCGCCCTCTTCCCTGCGTGAGCAGTGTCTGCAGTCGCCACACGGACGTCGCGATAGCGCATCAGCATTGCCGTGCGAGCGCCCTGCCCTATGCTGAATCGAGAAAACGTATGACTGCAGTACCTCTAACCACTGCGCGAGTTGTCCTTCCGGCTCCTTAAAGTTCATGAGCCACGACAGGGAGGCGTGATCAGTGCGGAGGTGGAACTTTTGGTCATAGAGGTACGGGCGGAAATGCGACACTGCGACTACTGCTGCCAAAAGTTCCCTCCTTGTGACACAGTAGTTTTTCTCCACCTTTGACAGTGCGCAGCTGAAATAGGCTAACACGGGACCGTTTTCATGAGACAACACGGCCCCAATGCCTACGTTGCTCGCATCGGTGTCGAGCATGAACGGCCGAGTGGCGTCTGGGTGTCCCAAAATGGGTGCCGTGACTAATGCGTAACGCAAGGTGGAAAACACACGCTCGCAGTCCTCGCCCCACGCAAACACAGCCCCTTTCTGAGTGAGCCGATGTAATGGGCTCGGAATTGTAGCAAAGTCCCGTACAAACCGCCTGTAATACAAAGCCAGCCCCATGAAACTCTGTAGTTGTCAAATATTAACGGGCGTAGGCCACTCCCTCACCGCGCTAACCTTCGCTGGGTCAGTCGCTACCCCTTTTTCGCTCACGACATGGCCTAGGAAGGTCACCTCACGCCAAAACAGGTGACACTTACGCGGGTGTAATTTCAGCTTCGCTCGCCATATGGCTTGAAAGACTTCACCCAGGTGTGCTAGTTCGTCGTCGAAAGTTTTTGCATGCACCAATAGGTCATCGAGGTAGACGACGCAACGTGATGGGGAAATGCCTGACAGCACACGCTCCATCAAGTGTTCGAAAGTGGCCGGGGCGTTACAGAGCCCGAACGGCATGACCCGGAATTGCCACAGACCCTGGCCAATCGAGAACGCCGTTTTGGGCCAAGCCTCCGGGGCCAGCGCCACCTGCCAATAACCATTGCGCAGGTCTAGCGAACTAAACCAAGCGGACCCGGAGACCCGGTCCAGTGCCTCGTCGATGCGCGGAAGCGGGTACGAGTCTTTACGCGTCACCCCGTTGAACCGCCTATAATCGACGCAGAACCGCCACCCCCCGTCCTTTTTCCTCACCAAGACTACTGGTGCCGACCACGGGGTATTCGATGGCTCGATTACCCCATTCGCTAACATCTCCTCGATTTTCTCTTCCGCTGGCCCGCGCTTGGCCAACGGAAGCCGCCTAGGCCGCTCGCAAATTGGTGCCGCATTCCCCTTATTAATGTGGTGCTGCACGAGGTCGGTGCGAGTACAACTACGCTCATCCAGTGTGAAAATGTCTTTATACGTGGCTAGCAACTGTGTTAGTGCTTCAGCCTGTTCCGCATTCAACCCCTCGCAGCTACAAGCCTCCAGCTCATGTAACGCCTCAGTTTTGGCCGCAGACTCAATCACCCCTGACGTCTGGTTCACCATTGCACACGCGTCTCTAGCCTTGTGCCCACTAAACAGCTCGA
The DNA here is from genome assembly GCA_026779605.1 of Mormyrus hasselquistii. Classification (NCBI taxonomy): domain Eukaryota; kingdom Metazoa; phylum Chordata; class Actinopteri; order Osteoglossiformes; family Mormyridae; genus Mormyrus; species Mormyrus hasselquistii. Next base: position 6,567 of record JAODKE010004034.1, read on the forward strand.
CCCACTCTCGACCAACGCGCATGCCCCCTCGTTCTACATGGATCACTGCACCAAGGCGTTGGTGTAAATCCAGCCCGATGATGCAGTGATCTTTAATGTCACCCACCGCCGACTCTTCTCTTCCTGCTGCTCTGCAACACCACAACACTTAGGCTGTGCCTTGAAAACGTGCTCAGCCACGTCCCTCAGCCACAGCCAGGGCCTCCATCCATGTGCGCGGCCCCGCCAGCTGTGTGTGCTCTCGAAGCTGCTCAGGCCAAAGTCCCCAGAGGAACGCGTGGAGGGTTAACTCCTCCTGGGCCATTGCCGGGAAGTCGGGGAACCCTCTCTTCGCCAGTTGCCTCAGGTCGCTCGCGAAAGCTCCCAACATGCTCCTCCGGCCACTCTCTGGATGAGGAGCGGAGCTCCACCGCTCTACGAGAGCGCTGTGTTCCCGCCGGTCTCTGGAGGTGCCATCTCTGTTTGGTTGCAACTTGACGTGGTACTCTCGCCAGCCTCCGGGGGTGCCATTCTCTTCCGGCAGGAGGCTGCTCGCTGCCTTGTCGGCGCTTGCCTGCCGCGTTTGTCTGGGGGCGCTACTTCCCGCTGGCTTGTCACGTCTTTCCTGGGTCTTCTTATCGTCTTCCGCCAGCCGTTCGATCAGCCGCTCAACCTCCTGGAGCATGGTGAGATCCAGAACCACTTCTGACACCAGTGTAGCGGTTTCTCCGGTGCGAGTGAACCGCTAATGATGACTCACACACAAATTATGCTCTTGATCCGGTCAAGGAACCCGGGCAGATTTATTGCTTACTTTACCAGCCTTTAAAAAGGCCAACCTGTTACCAGTGCACCCCCTAGAGACTAGGATGCGCACAACATAAACCTGTGAGTCAGCCCAGATAGAAACCAGACCCACCGAGTTATCATCTGCCGTACCTGTTACCTCCGTGGTGAGTCTGGACATCCATTATCAATCTGCTCATGCAACACAACATAAAAGAACATGTGCAGCTTGCTCCCTTACCTGCAAACCCAGAACAATGCACACAAAATGAACAACTCTTAACAGAATCCCGTTCCCATGATGCACCTCCCACAGAACCATTACAATACATTACATGTATTTATTAATGTGTTATTTTTAATTATATTTTAAGGAATAAAAAAAACGTACAGCAGAATGAATGTAAACTAGCGCATACATGTCCAGCCCCTTCTATAATGGGGTGTCAGACCGCAGCCACATGCTGTTATGAGTAGGCACACGCGTCCCAACTTTTCGTATTAAAAGAAGAAAGCACTTAAACTCGTTATGTTTAACCAACATCTTTAAAGAAGAAGAAAAACTTTAGCAGTATTTACCAATGTTTTATTTCAGTATAAGTTTGAAGAAAGCATTTAACCAGCAAACTTTTAGGAGGAATTACCTTTCAGAACCGTCTCCATGGCCGTCCTGACAGAAATGAGGTTTTCCCAAAATGCCCTTAATCAGCCTTTAGCCCGTGCACGTAGAGACATATCCCAGCATGCGCTCTCTCCCCATTTTGCGCGTGCGCATAGACATGAACCCCCAAACATCATATCATATTGCACCTATTGCAACCAACACATCTGCAGGGGATATTTTAGACAGCCTAGCATTGGCAAACTGACCTTTATGAAGCAGCTTACACTGCATGAGACCATGTCTAGCACAGATGGATGAAGAGTGAACTCTATCTAGGATTCCCCTCCACTGACAATCTGAAAAAGTAATACCAAAGTCAGATTCCCAGGAGTTTTTCAGGGATGGTCTATAACAGGGGTCACTAACAGGCAGACCGCGACTCGAGTCCAGACCCAGATGCCATCCCATACAGACCCGGACCTATAGTTAACAAAATATTAAATTACTTTTAATTTTGACGGGGCGATTGGTTTGGCTCATTTCTTGAAACAGAAATGATGTTCTCAAAATTTCATGGACAAATCTCCAAACCACCTTGCAATTGTTTACAACAGAATGGCATTTCTCATTGATTTCATCAAACTGCAAATGTCTTAGTACATGTCTCAAGTGTCTCAGTGCATCTTTGCTAATGGTTATGTACAAGTAGCCTACAGTCAGCACAGTGAGCCCACATTTAGCACATTTTCCAAAGAAATTAATCTTGCTGATCAACACCGATTAGTTGATTCTCAGTCTAATGGTTATTCTCTCCAAAACATGTCAGCATGATTTCCTTGTGTAAGTCATCATAGGCACAATAGTCTGTTCAATTGTCAAAAGTAGTCAAGAAAATAACACAATGAACACCATATATGAATTTTTTGGAACATTTGATAAATTCATGACAGAAATTGACAGTCAGGTGAAATTAGAATGACTAACGAAGGAGGAGTTTCCCACATCTCAGATGACCAACCAAACAGTTTGTTTAGTTACCTGACAGGTGCAGTCTATGCTTGTGAATGCTGCCAAACATGTATATATAAAGCTTGGCCAGGGCCGGTACCATTTGCAGTTTGAACATGGGGGTACCTTGCCAAGTAAATGAACAAGGGCAACTTCCTGCTCGAGGAAGAGGAGAAAGAAGAAGAAGAGGAGGGGGAGGAGTAAGGATGTATCGTGGTGGAATAGGGGGAAGGGGTCGAGGAGCATGAAGACACCATGCTGTCCCAGATGCAATTTGGGCCACAATTATAGACCATGTTGTCAACCATCGCCTCACAATGGTAGAGGCAGGTCGCCGAGCGTAGGGGATGGTTGAGACATTTGCACCCTTTCTTCCCTCACTGCATCGCAAGGGAAAATATCCACTGTGATGTGGATGAAACTCTATGGCCAAACAGAGAGCAGCGCATGGATGGCCAGGAGGATGAGGATGGTGGCCAGGAGAGGGAGGGTGATGACAGTGACCAGTGTACTGTAGTTGTGAAACTTTATTTACAGCACTGTAGACTAAATAAAATTTTTCTTGTTTTTTGTTTGTGTTTATATTTCGTACTGAATACTGTATACATTTTCTTTTTATGTACTCTAATGTATGGAAGTTACTTAGAGTTTTTCTCGGTTGCTTTGGAGCATTTCTCAGATCAGAAAGTGAATTCTCAAAACTACTTGTTCAACCACCACGTAATTTAGTCACTTGTGCACAACACATGAACATTTCTCATTGCTTTGATCAACATGCAAATGCTTTTGTACACTCATATAATTGATTGTGTACAATTCTCTGCTGTTCCCTACACTTCCACTTCTTTATGTCATGTTGATCAAAATATATTATACTAGTTTCATCTAAATAATCTTAACCCCCAAATCATTTCAGTTCATTGCACAAGTCACTGGATGCAAAATAGTTAATCCAGTTGTCAAAATCTCCAAAAAATACATGCATACATACATACATACATACATGTATACATACAGAATAATAGCTGTAAGGAAATCCGCAATAAACTCTAATATTGTAAAATATATTGATGAAACGTGCTGATAATATAGCTGTTACTGTAATTGATCAAACATAGCGAAAATCAAAAGACAATTCCCATAGCAGTGAATTGGTTTGAAAATCATACTGTCTGACACGAAAAAAAGCGCAATTTGTGTCAGTGGGCACAAATCAAATAGATGAAATAACGTGAATATTGCACGTAATGCCGTGTGTCACGCCCAGCTCCGTTCAATCCTCGTGTGTGCCACGCCCACCTCATTACCTCGTGTTAATGCCCGATTGTTCCCACCTGTTGCTAGTTGAGTTCAGGAGTTGAGGAGCTGGAACCTCCTTCAGGGGGTTAACCCACGGATGGAGGAGCGCAACATGGCAGAGGTGCGCTCCCTGCTACAGCAGCTCGTCCTCCGGCTAAAAGAGAAGCAGCTCCAGCCGCCCGCCTTCCCAGAGGCAACCCCTCCGTCAGTTACCGGACCCGGCTGGCGGAAAAAGAAACGGCGCTGGAAAAAGAGAGAAGACGCTGCCCAGCCGATTTTCCTGGGAGCCTGCTCTTTGCTCCCCACCTGAGAAAACACCGCCTACCGAATCAGCCCCGCCGATGAGCTGCCGCCTCCGCTGGAGGCGTACCCTTACTGGCATGCGTGCCTGGTGGGATCCGTGCGGTAAGGGACGCCATATTCCGAGTCTCTAAAGGTCTTAAAGGGGTAGTTCTGGACCTGCCTGTTCCGGACCCGCCGGTTGCCACGCCTGCAGTTCCGCCCGAGGACGCCCCACGCCCGCGGCTCCCCCCGAGGACGCCCGCGGCTACGCCTGTGGCAGATGCAGCCGCCACACCTGCTTCTTCCGCCACACCTGCAGCTGCTATGCCCAAGGTGCTGCTGCACGCACACCTGAGGCACCCCCTGCTGGCCGCACGCCCGAGCCTGGCTCTCCTGTCCAGCCCGGCCCTCCTGTCTCGTCCGTCCAGCCCGGCTCTCCTGTCTCGTCCGTCCAGCCCGGCCCGCCTGTCCTGCCCATTTCGCCGGCTCCCGTTCCTGCTATAGGGCTGATGGCCCCTGTCCCTGAGGAGGTCCCGGACTACCTCACCATCGCTCGAATGGGACCCCTCTGGTATCTTCTTACTGAGCCCCAGAGACTCAGGGGGGGGAAGAACTCCACCATCACCCCAGCGTGGGGGAGCTCGACCTACACCCCGCTTGTCGGTGTCCTGTAAGGGCAGGGTACACCTGCGCAGGGGTCGGGTCCCACCCACCCTGCCTACTGGCTCGCCCGCTCGTCCTCTGGCTATGGCTCGGTGGCTGCCTGCGGGTCCTGCAGCGCTGGTCCGGCGGTTACCTCCGAGTCCCCCTCCGGTGCCGCGTCGCCTGCCTGCAGTCCTGACGTCAGTGCCTCGTCGGCTGCCTCCGGGCCCCCCTGCTTCAGCTGGGCGTCAGACGGCACCGTCGCCTGCCGCAGCTTCCCCCTCCTGCCTGCTTACACCGGTGTTCCCTCCTGCTTCCTCCTCGTTCCCTCTGTCTGTCCTTTCGTCTGTCTCCTTGCCCCCTTTGTGGTCCCCTCTTTCTCCTGCCTCCCTGTCGCCTGCAGCCCCTCCGGTTGCCTTCCCTCACCCGCCTGGGTGCTCTCGGGCTCCCCTTTGTCCCCTGACCTTTCCGGTCTGGCCTCCCTTGTCCGCTTCTCGTCCCTTTGTCCCTCCTGTCTCTGCTCCTCATCCCTCTGTGCCTCCCGTGTTCACTCCTGGCCCTTTTGTTCCGCCTGCCTGTGTTCCCCCTGGTGTCTCCCTTCTTGGTCTGTCTGTCCGCGTTCCCTGTTCTGTGTCAGGTCCTGTGTTTCTTCTGGTCCCTGTTCCTGTTCTGTGTCTCTGTCCTGTTCCCGGTCTCAGGTTGATGGTGTTTGCTTTTGTTTTCCGGGTCCTGTTCCCTCGTCTCGTCCGTTGCCTCCCCTCGTGCGTGCACGGTGTGCGTGCCTTTGGGGGGGGGTTCTGTCATGCCCAGCTCCATTTGATCTTCGTGTGCGCCACGCCCACCTCATTACCTTGTGTTACAGTTTTTCTCAATTGCTTTGGCACATTTTTCGAAACAGTCTTAACATTCTCTAAGCTGTGAGTGCAAATGTCACAACTGTTTGCAGGAACTTCAAAACTGTATAGCATGTCTGCAAAATGTAGTTACTCACCCAAAACATTTAATTCATGCTTCAAAACCTAGTTATTGTGTCAATAATTTGGCCAAGGCCACCAAAATCTAAAGTATTTTTGTCATTGTGTGAGCCACACTGGTCA
>JAODKE010004035.1:0-12215 GCA_026779605.1 Mormyrus hasselquistii
TTCAAACATTTTTTCTAAAATTGTTGTTATCAACCCGATTTCTTCCCCCCTTCGCGCGAACAATGTTATCTAAAAACCCCCCCCCCCCCCCCCCCCCACATACACATTCTGTATTGATCCCAAAGAAAACTTAGGAATAAGCTTCATTGTTACAGCAGTGAGAATTAAATGAGTTTTTGTAGTAAATGTTCCTCTTGGACGTTCCGTGTCACTGGTCTCGATGCCGTGTGATCAATCCCAGCGGCGAAGCTGGCCCTGATGGAGGCTGCGACCGACATGCACCCACACCCCAGCACGCTCACGCCTCCCATGCTGTGCCCCCCACCCCCCAACCCCCCACGAACCTTCAAAATTAGCTCAAACAAAAGCAAAGTCTTGGGCTAACAGACCCTTTATTACTTGGGTATGAAGTGAGCCAAGGTCGCTTCACGGCAACATCTGACACTAACAGGCAGCTGGGATGCATTTGTTAATCGTGAATATTTTGTTCCACTAATGCATCATAAACACCAGCGGGGCTGTGCACTTTGAGGTTAAAGTTACATCTAATATAAAGCTGCACGTTGCTCCAATTTCTAATATTTCACATGTGGGCGCAGGTTCTGGGAATTAGTCGACCCCGACAGGACGCAGGCACCTCCGTGCTGCGCGAGGTGGCCCTCGGGTTCAGACAGAGGCCGTGAAGACACATCCTCACTTCCTGGAGGAGGGGCTTCTTGTTTTGCCGACATGTCCAGCACAGCAGGCCCCCTCCAGTCTCTCAGGTGACACTTTTTATGCTACAGAACATGGTCTTTCAAAGAAGCTGTGCCCTTAACTGCTACGCCACCTGCTGGCAGATTGCTGTAGTGAAAACTTCTTTGAAATCGTGCTGATCTTTAGGTTAGGCCAGAGAGGGGGACAGGAGCGGGCAGGGTTCTGAAAATGGCCATACATCATCGGCCTGTCCATGCATACAGTACAGTAGCTCATTATCCTCCCCCCCCACCCCATTCATCTGTCATCAAGCTCAGATCAGAGGACGAGGACCCCCCCCCCGCAGCTCCGGCATTCCTTCCTCTTCCCTAACCACTCTTCCTACACCAGCGTCCAGGGTCACCATGTACACTTCCAGTAATCGGGCCCTAACTTTTGGCCCATACTGATGGAGATGCAACACAGGGACACACTAGGGGCGCCATTTACTCTCTCACTGTCCGTTAGGACCCCAAATAGCCAAATACTGGTCATAGGTGGCGACATAAATGCCTGATGGAAAACAAAAGCAATGCAGTGCTTTGGCCAGAATAGAAATAGAGGCTTCTCAAGAACTTTATGAATGATGTCTTCAGTTTTTGTGTAACAGACTTTAAGTCTTGTTGAATGTGGATGTGGGGGAGGGGGAGGGGTGAGGAACAAAGCTGTCTTGTCTTCAAAAACAATGACGATGGCAACATCGGCAAGCAGTGACAGAGACATTCGGCCGAGAGGACGGACCTGCCCGAGGCTCCGGGACCGGCGACGGCACACAACGGCCCATTGTCTGCCTGTGGCTTTACGGGACGACAGGGTCCATCCCGCGCTGGGACCGCTTTCATGAGGACCCCAGGCCACTGCGGAAGGCGGGGGGGAGTGTGTGGCCAAACAAGGAAGATTTTTTTCACAAACCGAGTTTGGTCGCTCTGGGAGAATGGAACATCTCACTAATATGCAAACCCACCAGAAGAGAAGGCCAAGGAACCTGGAGCATCGTTACTTTAGAGGGTAACTCCTCTGTAACTCCTCTGTAACTCCTCTGTAACTGCTAAATAAGAAACTTAGATGTTTTCAAGCTTCTCACTGTCCATTTTAGTTACTCTGAAGCTTCCAGTAAGTCACTTTATCCGTGGCTACGCGTTTGAACGTTCACGCTGAAACTCCTCGGGGCGACCATGACCCGCCCATACTGGGCCCCTCCTGCCGTCCGCTCGGTCCCCTTGCGATAGCTGCTTTTTATGGACTCCTGTTTCGGCTCGAAGATGATGGGACTTTGGGGAATTCCTGATGCCACTTTGTTGCATCACGGGCTTTATGGCACTATGAAGGATCGACTTTGAGGTTTTTAATTGGAAAAGTAGCAGACATAGCCTTAGGCTCGCACAGCTTGAGGGATGTGCATCTGTCTTCTGTGCTACAAAGGTAAGAATGTTGAAATAAAGTTAACAGAACTAACAGTAGTGGATATGATGGAGTTCACCTTTAACTGAGGACAAGCCTTGTGAGCTGATACTGCTATTATAATGCAGGAGGTAGTGATCCAGTGCCGATAAACTGCCTGCTTGTAGACAGGGCGGCAGCTAGGGGGATTCCAAGGGCCCTGGAGGGTCAGGGGCCCTAAAGAACTAGGAACATGATGTGATTGGTCTGGGTTTGGGCCCCAATATGAGATGCTTTCATGGGGACCCCAGATTGTAGGCCATGATACAGAGGTCTGAGCTTTGGAGTCAAAGCTGGCCCGCACATTACAAAGGTCAGAGCTTAGGAGTCAAAGCTGGCCCACACATTACAAAGGTCAGAGCTTAGGAGTCAAAGCTGGCCCACACATTACGAAGGTCAGAGATTACGAGTCAAGGCTAGCTGGCATGTTACAACGGTCAGAGCATATGAGTCAAAGCTGACCCACACGTTACATGTACAGTGATTCCTTTGTGAATGAAAGGAGCTGCATTACTGTTTGTGCTCTAAGCCAACAGAAGTGCTCCATTTGATGCAATAAAGCAGTTTCTCTCCCATATAGCCCACTGAGTAAAGGGCATTCGTGTTAGAGCTGTAATTTCATGTTCCTGATTTTATGAGACATAAAGGTTCTAGTGACACTTCCATTTGTCAGCTGCTGCCGGGAAAGTGCAGCAGGCCGGCGTCGGTCGGGGTCTGGCACTGAGACCAGGCTGACAGAGCGGGCCTGGATCACCACCAGGATCGCCGTGTGCCTGTCTGCAGAGAGATCTGCCTTTCTCCTGCCCTCAGCATTCCACAGATCATCGTTAAGGCGTCAATGATGCGGCTGCATTCTGGGGGGTCCAGAGGTAGGTTCTCGAAAATATCCGAACGCATGTATGTCAGACTCCAGACATCCAGACCAAAACACAATGCCATCTGTACCATGCCATTAACCCCCCAGCCCCCATTCTGGTTTTTAACTAGACTGTGTTACAGGGCGTCTCATTAAACCTGGCCATGGGGAGGGGGGGAAGAGGCCCCTCAAAACCTCAGTCGTTTGTCCTTCGCTCTAATGAACGCTGTAATACACCGTACGGCCGCGTTGCCGTGTCGCTCGGACATCTTTTGATCTGCTCCTCTCAGTCAGTAATTAGTCAAAGTTGCTTGTTTTTACACAGTCGCTCCAACTAAACAGTACCGCTATTCTTGGCTTGCAGCGATGATTACCGCGCTTCAGTTTAGCTGTAATCCGCGAGTGCAGGGCTGCATAAACACGTAACGTTTACAGCCAGGTGTGACTCAGGCTCTCCTCCTGAGACGACGCCTCATCTTCTGCTCGTCAGGTGTATCCGAGTCACGTGACGTTGCATCTCCTTCAGCCAAATTTACCAAAAAAAAAAGTGCAAAAAGAGGCAATTCACATTTTTCCTGTTATTTGTGCCTCATTGTTAATCTACTGAAGACACTAATGAGCTGCATATTAACAAGCCATTGCTTCATCTCCTAAGAAATCAAAAATGCAAATGAGCTCTTGGCAAAAAAAACGCAGGGGTGGATTGGCTGTCCAAAGTCAGCTGACAAAAGGGGTTTTGGGAAACACACGTTACCGTGGAAACCCAACTTTAATTACAGTGATTGGGTCAGCCGCGGCACTCACTTTAATCTCTGATATCAGAAGCAGAAATTTGATAGCGATCTTGCCTCGGGTTCTAAAGCATAACCGGTGATTGCTGATAATCTGTTTTGCATTGAGTGCCCTGAGACGGAGCCATATAGCTACGACAGGTCAAACTGTGCTTTTCATTTACCGAGAACTTTTAAGCTTCACATCTTACCTGGAGAAATCATTTCTTTTCCCCATGTCGCTCGAGGGGCCAGATGTATCTGCTGTGCATTGTGAGTAACTGCGCCGCCCGCCATTAATACTGGAAACTGGAGGCCGCGATTTCTCTTATCTGCTGTAATCGTATGATCTTAAGAAGAAAGTAGAGGGACACCCGGGCCCTGGGTGCTGATCAGGAGTATCTTCATAGATAATTTGTCATTGTCTGCTCTTTAATGACCGTCGTTAATGGGCTTCCATGGAAACGTCTATGGACTGGTTCCAAGAAGCACTGGATCTGTGAGTTTATTATTCATAATAATCATAATGTTATTTTTTTTTTTTAGCGGGCGATTTCGCAGCTGTACAGACGGATATTACACGCTATTACAAGAGTGTGTTCGCCCCTCTGCGTCCCTCAGGGTCGCCCCTCTGCGTCCCTCAGGGTCGCCTCTCCCACCGGCGCACAGAGCTTAATTTTATTGCCCCTCGACTCAGATTCAAGTTAGCGCTCGAACCTGAGAAATAACGGCCAATCAGTGAATTATTCACAGCGGCCAACGTCACGTTATTTAATATCCCAACAAGGACTTTAATTAATGAACTAGGGAGACAACAAAAGACAACAGACGCTGTGACCTTCACAGGCCTGGATAGCCGTCGCTGGTCCTCTTCTGCGCTGCCACCAATTGCTGCTCATATGCATTGGGCCTTTCCTTCTATTTCATATGCCAGTCAGGTGCTAATTAAAACCCGCTCCCATCACGACACCAGGACAAATGCTGGGCCGGCCTAGATTAGTCCAGCGTAGTCCAGGAGACCTACATGTTGTCTAACATCATTACTAGCTGGTCATTGACCCATTCGACTCACAGGCACAAAGACGGCAGCGGTCTTATTTGGGTTCAGAACCGACACCCCCCCCTGGTGCCACACCAAATCACCCAACACTCTCACATGCTTTACTTTTGGGTTTTTTTCGGCACTACCCTAATGAGCAGACAGAAAAAATAAAGACTTGTTACAGTGTTCGAGTGTGCCGGTATGGTGGAGCAGTGACTGCCTTGCACCTCTGGGGCCAGGGTTCGAGTCTCCACGAAGGCTCCATGTGTGTCATTGTGGGGTTTCCTCTGGGTACTCTGGTCCCCCCGCACAGTCCAAAAGAAAATATGCTAAACTGAATTACCAAATTGTCCATAGGTGTGAATGATCTGTGTGCCCTGTGATGGGTTCGACGCCCCATCCTGGGTTGTTCCCTCTGGGACAGGCCCCAGACCCCCCGCAGCCCTGAATAGGACAAGTGGTTACAAAAAACGGATGGATGGAGGCAGATGCTACAGAGAAACTCTTCTGCTTTACACAAGGTCACTTCAGTAGCTGGACATGCTGGGCAGCGGGCAGCAGAAAGGGCTTTGCTCCTAAGTCCACATCCTGGGCAAAAAATTCATTTCTCGGGAGATCGAAAGGTAACATTCACAACTGTGTAAGCATTTCCCAGACAGGTTTAAGAAACAGCACACAACAGGCTTCTCTTGCTTTACCCGCAAATCTGGGCTGATTTAAAAGTCCGTCATTAGTAATCATTAAAGCTAATGGGCTGAATGTAATTGGACGAAGAGTCGTTCTCTCTTAATGAGTAAGAACTATACATAGAAAGGGCCTTCTGGCAGCTCGGCCAGGGAATATGTGTACTTTCGGTCTGCATGGGGGGTCCGTCCTTGTGTTGTCCAGGAACGTTAATGAGCGTGACCCTGTTCTGAAGCTTTTTATAACAGTTACAGCTGTCATTCTGAACACTTCAAGCGGGAGCCCCTGAGTAACAAAACAAGACGTAGTAAGAGCTAAAGGGGGTACGTTCATATCTGGACGTGTGAAGATGGTTCCTCCATGACCCATGGGGAGAACATACCCACACATACCTGCCCATAGTTCTGCTGCAGGTCTCACCCCCTGGATGCTTGGTACCTACATCCTTTGCCGCAGGGCCAACCAAAAAGGGCAGTTTCTGCTCCATTTCATAACATGGTGGCTTTAATATCACTGATTTCTTGGCACCCAGACAGCAATCAGTAATAAGATAGTACAATATGACCCTGCTCATCTCTCCCGTGAGGAGTGCTAAGCAGGATTCATGTGGGTAGGCTGGCTAGTTTTCTGTGAGATGGCCTCTTATAATAGATACATACAGTTTGTTTAAGTGAAGGGAGATGATAGACTAAGACAAGGGGTCAGAGCGCCCTACCGAGTCTCCTGGCCAATGAGAAGGCTTCCGATGAAGCTGTCAGATTAAACCTTCGTCTTTGTGTGATGCTGGGTAATGCCCCTCCCAGAGGACTGTGCGTGTCAAGAATGACTTTGCATAAGTGTCCATTCTTCATTTCAGCATATCGTTTCATATTGGGGTCGTCCGTTTTGATGTCCAGGTGATCCACATTTGGAGGTGTTTGTGCGTCGAGGCCCGTTCTCTGGGTCATTGATACACCGCTGGGCGCCCCATGTCCTTGCTGGCAGTGTGAGACTTTCTCCACTGTCACAGACGGCTGAGCACCGCGACATGACTGGATAGAGGCCTGTCACAACCTGGTCCTGGGTTTCAGTGCGCCCCGGTTAGGATTTCAGCCAGGCCTCCTGGCTCTGAATGAAGGCCCAGCTCCTCTTTGTACTCTTTATTTAGTTGACGCTCTCTCTCTAATTATTTTCAAGGATACATGTAAGTCATTAAGGCAGCTTAATGCATAATTAGGGACGATAATTTCCCACGTATTTGAGAAACACAGACGTCCAGCTCAGAATGGTGCACAAGGGGCGAGAAAATATATGTTAATTACAGGTTTGATCTGCATTAACAAGAAAGGCCATAGGGACACTGGCATGGGGGCAAGGGCTCCCCAGGGTGGGGTAGGGTCAGGTGACAGGCCTCAATGCCACTCCCCAGGACCACACCCCTCTGTATCCTGTCCCAAGACCCAGTTTTCCTCCTGCTGAAGATGAAATGACTCCATTATTCACATTCCTCTTTATCGTCTTCGGTCCTGTCCTCCCGGGCTGAAGGAGGACTTACGAAGCCCATAATGTTACGTGTGTGTCTCTGCCAATCGGCCTATTAGGTGACATAGGCGGCCGCCTAGGGCGCTATATTCTGAGCCCTAGCCAATTCAACTAGCTGATTTCACTTTGTCTCGGACAGGGGGTGCTGGTGGTGAAGTTTGCCCGGGGCTTTTCATGGGATTTAAGCAGTTCTGATGTTCGTCAGCTTGGTTTAAGCAGAGCAGCTGACTTCCAACAACAACAACAACAACAACAGCAGCATTTCATGTAAACCCTGATATTCCCGGCAAATCCCCAGTCCGGCGTCATTCACATCAGAAATCGTGGGGTTTCTTTAACTGGGATCAGCCCCAGTCAGACTGTTTCCCACACTCACACTCCCCCGTGGAGACCCTCCCCAAGATTCTCCTTCCACGTCTGATCATGTGCCCGGGTGCCCGGAGGCCTAGTAGCCGAAAACGCCGCCCCTAAAGCGCCAGCTGCGGCAGTGGTCACAACGGACGCTGCCCCACCGATGCGTGTCCGGTGGGATCGCCGCCTTTATTTATCTAACCGCTGCCCGTCCCCAGAGGGACGGGTTGGCACCTTCGAACAGCCCTGACAGAGGTCTTTCACCAAGCGGGTGATGGAAGTAATTGAAGCGTGGACTGGGGTGGTGGTGGGGGGGGGGAGCTTTCTATTGAAAGTTAATGGCGGCAGAGAACGCACACATTTTTGAAATCCATTAGCCTCGCGAGCGTTCCTCTCTGATTACCTGATTGCACGGGGTGACTGCGGAACAATCTGATTGCGTGAAATTACATGAAGCTCAGCTCTGATTGGGAGGGATCTGAGGAGCAGGCGGCCGCCGTCCATGGGAGGTTATGGAATGTAGCTGCCGTGATTTGAAAGCAGGAAGGTGCCAGACTTAATTGTAATCAGAGCCCTGCAAACTTGACAAGTATTCTATTTCAGTACTGCTGTGTGGTCCTTCTGGCTATAACAATCCGGTTAATTAATTATATGCTTCTGACTGTACATAGCTAGGTCCGGTATAATGGTTTCACCTACAAGAAATTCATTGTGGCCTCCTAACTATGTAGGCTTAATGTTAGTTTCTACGGTGTAACTTTCGATTACATAATGGCACATCAAACTCACCACTGGAGTTTCTCCATCAGGAAAAAGTTCGTTGCAGAGCGATCAGGGATTTAAGAGCTGCAGTGTGAACCCGCAAAGTTCGGTAACACTGTCTATGAAGCCTTTTTTTATAATGTATTAACGATACCTTCACAATGCATAGTAGTGCATCCATAAAGTATTATAAACACAGCTATAAATATTTATAAAAAGGCATTACACATTATAGCCATGTTCCTCGTGTATTATGAATGAAGGTCTCATCTATAATGCACTATACACACCTTCATAATGCATTACAATGGTCGATAAGCATTAAGGTTGCTTTGTACTGCATTATAAAGGTATTTATAGTGCATTATAGATGAGCTTCATAGAGCATTTGTAATGCATTATACACGTGACTATTATGTGTTATACCTTATTATAAGAGGTGGAAATTTCGGGTTCAGGAAGTACAAATCCAGACCAAGATTTTGTTTCAAACTACGAGTTGAGTCTCTGTGACTGTGACTCTTTATGCTCAACTGATTGGGAAAGTAAATCATGGTCTGGATTTTTCCGTTCTGGACCTGAAACTGCCACCTCTGCTTTTTATAAATAGTTATAGCTGTCTTTATTATACTTTATGAATGCATTATGAAGACATAATGCAGAATAATAACTGCTTTAAGTAAAAGGTTACCCAAAGCAGTTAATGAGAAGCACTACCCACGGCAACATCAGCAAGACGATGTTCCTCAGTTACAAATATCACTCAAGCTCAGTCTGACGGCAACGACTTGATTGAACTTTTGATTTGTCTTAATTACAAAAAGTTCACAATTAACAGTAAAATGTTTGTAAATCTTCATTGAGCACCGGAAGGCAGGTCCCAGGGGCTGTTGCTATCACAATAATGACGCATATTTTTAATAATTCTGTTTTACTGGAGCGTCCGTGAAAGGTCCGGAAAGCTGCGGAAGGATCTCTGCAGCAAGCAGAGTAGAATGTTTTTTTTCTGTATTGCAGGACTGTTCAGCATCTTACATACAAGCAAAAGTAAAATGAACCCAAAACAAGCGAAGAAACCGAACTGAAATGCGTAAGAATGTCCTAAATAAACATGAAATTCCACAAAAACCCCTCAACCTTAAGATCTCTGGTGACACAGAAGTCTTTTCATTATTAAAAAGGGGGGGGGGGGGGGGTGGGGTGTGGTAACAAAACAGACGGCAGTGCCTGACAAACACCGATCTCACAGTGTAGATGGTTAAAAGGCTGAGCCCCGCGCTTGTTAAAGCCCGATTTGGCGTTTGGAGTCTTGGCCGGCGTGGCACCGTGGCCCCCCCACCGATGACAGAGGAGCGTGTGAACAGGAATACCTCTCTCCGCTCACGGCTATCAGTCATGTGTCTGAGGGGGCGGGGAATTTCACTTCTAATTTCTACCTAATTTCTGCCGACCGTGCTGGGATTGAGGCAGAGCGCGGTGACCGCTGGCGTCCTTCTGCTTACACAGAGCAAGATTTCTAAACATTTCCGTATCATAGAAGGTATCATATAAGGTTTTAAGCCTTCATGGACATTTTTTCCCTTGGTCACTTGATGTTAGATAACTCTGCCTATTATAGATATGAAATAGCACATGAACATTGTAGCTGAGGCTCATTTGGACTCGCTGGATGCTGCACCTGTGAACAACACCCCCCCCCCCCCCCCACCCCGCCGCTGCTCTCGGAGCTGCACTGTAAGTGTTTCCCATTTTATTAAGGTTTATTAAGCTCCTATTGATCTGCTCTGTTCATCTAGCTCAGCTCAATGCCGCCATTATTATGCACCAAAACTGCTGTAAAATTGCACATTTCCATCTCATTTCCCCTTTAAATTGAAAGCAGAGCAAATCTGACCAATGGATTTTCCTTCAAACTCGTCCAAAAATGTAATAACGTAATATAATATTTAATAATCCAAAATTAATCTAAGGATTAACAGTTACTCAGAATTCCATTAGACATATAATAGTAATTCTAATTGTAATGGCGACAGTAATTCTAGTAACAGTAATAATGATAGTAATTCTATTTGTAGCAATAACTATCACTAATTAATATGCCGATTACTGATGCTAATATATTTCGTTGTTGTTATTGTTGGGGTCTCACACCCGGTTGGCGTCGGGACAGTCACATGACCCCCAGATGAGGCCCCGCCCACACAGGAAGTATCTGAGCCGCCCCGTTCCCAGAGGCTTGCTCCGCATGGCTCCTTGCCCTCCCGCCACCTGCCAGGCATGTAATAAAACTATCGGGCGTGGGGAATGTCCAAGGCAGCAGGGGACACCGTAACAGAGACGTCCGAACACGAGCGGCGGACATGAGGCCGGCCCGGATTAGCGGGCTGGGCCGCGCCCCAGGCCCGCCGTTCCCAGGACACACAAACTCCCACTTTTGTCACAGCCTGGGATTGTCATCAGAAATTAATCTTCTCTCTGAAAGACAAATTGAATCGTAGCATATGAAAAACAACTGAAAGAACAAGAGGGTGCCTGTTTCCCTTCCCTTTTCCTCTTCTCCTACACGATCTCTCTTTTTTTCCTATCCTCCTCAGCCCCCAACATCTAAGTGATCCGGAGTGTTCAAACTTAAATTAAGATAGGTGGGCTAGATAAACAGTTAAAACTGGTTTCC
The DNA here is from genome assembly GCA_026779605.1 of Mormyrus hasselquistii. Classification (NCBI taxonomy): domain Eukaryota; kingdom Metazoa; phylum Chordata; class Actinopteri; order Osteoglossiformes; family Mormyridae; genus Mormyrus; species Mormyrus hasselquistii. The sequence goes on from JAODKE010004035.1 coordinate 10,836, forward strand.
ATAGCTACCCCTCACACACTGCTGTGATTGCATTATAATCCGAATGTAATCAAGTCTAAATGAAAGAAAGATGATAAGGGCACTATTTTCTTTTCTTTTTTTTTTTTTTCGCTGCTGTTTTTTATTACCTTCCAATCAGATCGGTGCCCCTGTCCCTTTCATTAGTCTGTGGCCATGGCAGTGTTTGTGGAAACATGGCTGCAATAGCGGCCCCGCTTGGGTGATTACGCTCCTTTTGTAAGGTGGCCTTGCTGAGAGGATTTCCAAGCTGCCACTTCCCGCCCAGCAGAAGACTCTCCCTGACTTCTTTTTGCTCCGTAAAACCCTCAAATAAGAATATTAATAAAAAACAGACCTGCGCTTATTAAATCAGCATCGCGTTACGTATCACGGGGCCCGTTTCGCAAGGGCTGGGGGTCTCACTGGAGCTCCGATGTGTCTTTTTGGATGTGAGACTTTGTGCGGATTATGGTTTAATAGCAGCACTCGGGGAGGATGGCTAACGAGATCCAGGCAGGATGTAAGATGCTCTTCACCTCCACTGTTACTTCCTCTGCACCCTTAGAATATGGAAGAATCATACATAACTGGGACCAACTATCTACCAGCACGGGAAACTAGACAAGGCTTATTGAGGCCGGTTATTAAAAGTTTTGTATCCACTGGAGCTAATCCACATCGAGTCATTATTAGCGATGCCCGGGGGGCTCCGTCGGCCGCATTAGATGCCCCTTCTTGGAATCTCAGTATTTACACAGAATTTTCTCCATGAATGAATACATTGTCTGAGCTTGAGCGGAGGAACGAGACTGGCGACTTCGTAAAGTGTTTTAGCAACAAACAGAAAAACAGCTGGGCTAAGGAGGCAGGAAACAGGAAGTGATGCGTATTCACAGAGGGCGGAGCTTTCGGCATAGCCAACACTGGCTGTAAGCATCTCTCGATAACTCGTTAGAGTGCCACGTTATGAGTTACGCAGCTGTGATCGGCTCCTTGTTTACTTGGGTCTTGCCTCATACCTGCGGGTTACGCACACAGAATCGGTCCATTTGGGCATCGTTAACGGACTATTACCCAACATAACACAAGCAGGGGGCTCGCTTGGAGGGAACAGCCGTTCAAGTCGATGAGAGCCTGTTTTTCGACTTTTTCAAGTTGGGAGAAAAAAAATGCTGAATTCTCTGAGCACGGAAGAAACAGATTGTTCTGGGGTATGACTCTCAAATCTCTCAGCCCATAGGAGACGGGGGGGGGGGGGGGGGGTTACCCCTGCCCCAGAGTGGGGTGAAAAAAAAAAGGGGGCTGAGGAAGGTGCCCGGGGGAGAAAAAATGGAAATGAATCATCAGATAAAAAAAAGCTAGATGAAAAGGAAAAAAACA
>JAODKE010004036.1:0-12181 GCA_026779605.1 Mormyrus hasselquistii
TGGCACACGGGAGGATCGAACGGAGCGGATCATGACAGAACCCCCCCCCAAAGGCGCGCACACTGGGCGTGCCAGAGGAGAGGCGACGGACGAGACGAGACCGGGAGAACAGGACTTGGAAAACAAAACAAGACCATTAACGAGAAACCGGGAACAGGACCGAGACACAGAACAGGGACAACGGCAACAACCAGGACAGGAGCTGACAAAGGACAGGGAAAGCAGAAAGACAGATCAGGAAGGGAGACAGAGGGGAAACATTAACAGGTGGATCAAAAGGGCCGGGAGTGAACACGGGAGGCCCAGGAGGAACAGAGAGACGAGGGGCAGAAACAGGCAGGAAGAAGGGAGGAAGAGGAGCAGACAGGGAAGACCAAACAGGCAAGGACGAAGGACACAGGGGAGCCCGAGGGAGCCCAAACGGGCGACGGGCAGCAGCCAAAGGGGCCGCAGGGGAGAGGGGACGACACAGGGGCCAAGGGAACGGGACGAGGGAGAGACGGAGGGGACACAGAGGGAGCAGGAGGGGACACCAGCAAAGGTGGGCAGGAGGGGGAAGCCGCCACTGGCGACAGCACAGCCGGAGCCCGGGAAGGCGCCGTCCGACGCCCAGGCAGAGCAGGGGGGCCTGGAGGCGGCCGACACGGCACCGGAGGCGACGCCAAGGACCAGGACCGAGGATCTGGGGGGGGACCCGCAGGCGACCGGCGACCCAGAGCAGCAGGACCCGCAGGCAGCCCCGAAGCCCCAGCCAAAGCGCGCAAGGGACGAGAAGGACGGGCTGGACCGGCGAGTAAGACAGGACCGGCGAGCAGGACAGGACGGGCTGGACCGGCGAGCAGGACAGGACGGGCTAGACCAGAGCAGGCACCTCGGGCGTGTGGCCAGCAGGGGGCGCCACAGGGGGCGCCACCGGCACGTGGCCAACAGGGGGCGCTGTGGCGGGCGTGGCAGCCAGCGGCGAGCAGCCAGCAGGGAGTACCGCAGGGGGCGCTATGGCGGGCGCCACCGGCACGTGGCCAACAGGGGTCGCAGCGACGGGCGCCACCAGCACGTGGCCAACAGGGGGTGCTTGGCTGGACGGGAGAGTCAGGCGTGCAAGGCTGGACCGGAGAGTCAGGCCGGTGCGTGCAGCCAGCAGGGGGCGCCTCTGCCGCGGGCGTGCGGCCAGCAGGCAGTGCAGATGTGCGTCCAACAGGGGGCACCTCGGCCGCGGGCATGCGGCCAGCAGGGGGCACCACCGGCACGTGGCCATCAGGAGGTGCAGCAGCGGCGGGTGTGCAGCCAGCAGGGGGCGCCTCGGAGGGCGCGGGCGTGCAGCCAGCAGCAGCAGACGGCGCCTCGGAGGGCGCAGGCGTGCGGCCAGCAGCAGCAGACGGCGTTGCTGACACGTCCGGCACCGGCAGGTCTGGAGCAGGGAATCCTCGGACTGGCCCTTTAAGCGCCGCGGGGATTCGGGGAATGTCGTCCCGCACTGTCTGTATTCCCCCTTGCCCCAGGCGCGCCGGCCGATAAGGGTAAGCCCCCAGCGGAGGCGGCAGCTCATCGGCGGGGTTGATTGGGCAGGCGAGCACGGCGTCCTCCCAGGTAGGGAGTAGGGAGCAGGCTCCCAAGAAGAGCGGTGGGGCATTCTCCTTTCTTCCCTGGTGCTCTTCAGTGGTGCCGGCGGCTGAATGTGGAGCCGCCGCAAACACGTCGCCTAGGCACCGGGCGACGCGTTCATCTCGCAGCTCCGTGATTCTCCCTCTCAGGCGCTTGAGGGCTTTGCTCGCCCTCATAAGCAGGTATTCCTGAATCCAGTAAAATTTATTGTAGGGGAGCCCCCCCCAGGTCAGCTGAATTTATCATGGGGGAATTTAATCGTATCACGTAGCTGTAGTCCAGGTCAGTCAGTGGTAGCAGATAAAAGATCAGCCACAGATCTGGCTGACAAAATTACATTAAGGCAAGTCACACAAAGTGTTCTAGGGTCAGTGGGTAAATGGCGCTACCATGCTGTGAGTACAGTACAGCCATCAGGCAAGATATAGTCACATGGTATAGTCACTGGCATACTCACCAGAATTGGCATACTCACCAAAATTTGCATAACCGCCAGAACTGGTATAGTCTAAAAGGCTCAATAGTTAAAATTACTATGATTTGTAAATACTGTTCTCGTTCATTGCAGCTAATATCTTTTATACACTGTGATGAACATTCAGTTTTATTTTTTTATGCCAAAGGAATGTCAATGTGGTTGTACTACTAAGAGGAAGCATGATATGCAAATTGCAATGAAACTGTATTTATGCTGTAAAAAAATGTTTATGACCAAAGACTATAGAAGCCCATTGTGTCTCAGCTCTCTGTGCATGTCTGTGTGACTCTGCAGGTGCGTCAGTCCATGGAAACAGCTGCGGAAATGGGAGCTGCCATGATATACTGGGGCCCACTGGGTGCAGCTGCTGTTGCTATATTTCAAACTGTGATGAATCTGCAGTGGAATCACCAGTGAGATGAAGCCCGACAGTGAAGGTGGAGGGTCAGCTTAAGCAGATCTGCACAAACAAAGTGTGTCCTCATCCAGCCTGAATGACGTCCTGCTTCCTTACTGCTAACTGCTGAAGTATTTACTGGGAAATCTGTAAATGTGGGTCACTCTCAGAACCTTTTCAGATGGTCTTCGTATTGATTTTGATATTCATATTGATTGTAAATGTGGTGCCCGACCTACAGAATACCTGCTTTACTGTCTGACTAAGCCACCTCCTGATAAGGGCAGGACAAACCCCTAGTCTTCCTTAACATGTAATGTGGCTGATTTTAATCCCTCCCCACAGGAACAGTAACAAAGAGGCATATGGATATATATATTATTACAAATAAAAAAAATCACTTAAACAGATTAAAAGGGAGAATACTGCAAAGGGTGACTGGCTGAATCTCCTACAAATAATAAGGTACTTGGACTTCTGGGTACTGGGTAGAACTATTCGAGGTCGTGCAGTTTTGGTGGTGAAGGACACTCTTTGTACAACAATCTACTCCTGTGTTATCGGGTATTAATGTTATCGAGGAGTGTTCTAGAGAGTTATTTGCACAATAGGGAGAGTCTTTATTTGCATCCTTGTCAGCCATTCAGGTTGAAATGTGTGCGATTATCAATGGCAAGAGGTTAGTCCCTTAATCGCTGAGGGTCAGGTCCATGTTTTAGAAAAGATTGGAGAGTTTATACCAGCTGGGTCATTCGAGTTTGTTAAGGTTACCTGCCCCAGAGATCCCCATATGTCACAGACTACTATATTGTTAGAACCAGGAGGCTCCGATCTTCCCCCAGGCTTCTTGTTGTCCCCAGCCTTAGTCAGTGTTTTCAATGGGGTGACTTATGTCCCTGTGTTCAATGTTGGAGCCACAGGAGCAACTGTTCACTCAAAACAAGTGTTGGGGATGTTACGTCCAGTTGAGGGTGTTGACAGGCAGCATCTTAGTTTTAATGTGGAGAATGAGGAGGTTGCCTGGGTGAGGACATAGTCCACCAGGGAGCCATCAATCTTGGTCTTAGAAACCATTGCAGCTCTCGGCTGGCCGGGCTTTCACCTGAATGAGAGAAACAGACAAGAGACCTCTGAGGGAAGTATCGTGATGTCTTTGCTAAACATGATGGAGACCTAAGGCGCACTGATGAGATAGCTCTCTCAGATGATGTCTCAGTGCAACAAAGATATAGAGGTATACCTCCCACCCAGTGGCAGGGTGCAAAAGATCATACTAAGCAGCTGCTTGAAAGTAAAGTCATTAAGTAGAGCAGCAACCCTTATACATCATGTGTTGTCTTGGTACAAAAGAAGACCAGAGAGCTAAGGATGTGTGTGGATAATTGGCAGGGTAATGCAAAGACACGGAAGGATTCCTATCCACTGTCTCGTACTGAGGAATCATGGATGCATTGGCTGGTGCTCAGTGGTTCTCAACACTGGACCTGGCTATAATCAAGTAGCTGTTGCTGAGGGCGATAAGGCAAAAACTGCATTCTATACAACTTTTGGTCTTTTTGAGTTTGAGAGGATGCCTTTCATTTATGTAATGCTCCTGGAACCTTTCAGAGGTTTATGGAGCGGATGTTTGTAGATCAGAGCTTTCCTTCAGTTCTTCTATACCTTGATGATGTCATCATTTTTTCTTGGACAGTAGCACAGCACCTACAGAGACTGGAGATGGTCCTCAGCTGGCTTCATCAGAAGGGGCTGAAGGCTAAGTTGAGCAAATGGCATTTTTCCAGACAGAGGTGAAGTATCTGGGGTATTGGGTGTCTAAAAAAGGGGTGGCTACAGACCCAGATATGATATCTGCAGTGAGTGACTGGAAGCAGCCACGTGATGTGACTGAAGTACAGTAATTTCTTGAATTTTGTAGCTATTATCAATGTTTTATTAAGGAGTTTGCGCAATTAGTTGCGCCCCTTCATCAACTGGTGCCAAATGTCATTAAAGCTGCCAAGACAAGCTGGAGAAGGCCAGCTGAAATCCTGCCAACTACGCCAAAAATGTGGCATCTGGGTACTGGGTAGAACTATTCGAGGTCATGGGGTTTTGGTGGTGATGGACACTCCTTGTACCTCATAACAGTCCACTCCCAGGTTATTGGGAATGAATGTTATCAAGGAGTGTTATAGAGAGTTATTTTTCTTCCTACCCTATTTGAGGCAAAACAATCCTTTGAATTTGAATGGTGGCTAATAGAGTTCAGATGTCACCTGCTGCATGGCGGCACTCGGGTCCCAGTTTGAGGCTCATCGTGTGGAACGTCTTGTCTCTCCTCTGCAGTCGGAGGAGCTTTGAGAACACTGCGAATCTCTATGAGGATTGTGTCCGTCCCCACAAATCTGGGGCCCGGGGAGAAAGTGCCTCTATGTTCCTTGACTTTGCGAAAGATCAGGGGCTGCGGGTCACTGGATCCTGCTTCCAACACCCTGAGCCACGTCATTGGACTTGGTACTCTAATACTGGTAGTGCGGCAAAGAAGATCGATGACATCCTCTTGGTCAGATGCTGGAGGCTCCTGCAGAACTGCAGGGTCTACAGAAGTGCCCAGTTTGTGAATTCTGACCACAGACTTGTTGTTGCTACTCTGAAGATTCATCTTAGATCCAGTAGGAGAATGGGGCTGGACTTAGCCAGACTCCAAGATCAAGCTGTTTCTGATGAATTTGTGTGAGGAACTTGCAGATTAGGATGCGACTGCTGACTCTAATGTGATATGGGAGACCTTCTGTGATAAGACCTTGAAGGTTGCTGAGGGCTGTGTTGGTGTTGCCAGTGTTCCCAGAAGGAGGTGTGTCATCTCGCATGGCACCCTGGATATTATCGAGAGGAGTCACAGTGCACAACTTGGTGGCAACTCCAGTCTGTACCAGGAACTGAGAAGGACGACTATGAGGGCTCTGAGGGCAGATAAGGAGCCGTTTGTTAGATGGATTTGTGAGCAGGTGACACACCATTTGTGGTCTAGTGACCCACGTCCTGCTTACAGAGGAATCTAAGCATTATGTACATCTGAATCTGTTCCTCTGAGACTTGAAGCCAGCATACAGATTGGAAGAGCATGGGAGATCAAGATGTTGCTAGAAAGGGGTGTGTGGAATTCCTGATATCTATGCAAGAAGACGAAGGTCCAAGTCTTTAGAGTCCTGGTGCTCCCTGTTTTGCTGTATGGCTGTGAGACATGGATACTATCCAGTGACCTGAGATGAAGACTGGACTCCTATGATATTGTGTCTCTACAGAGAATCCTTGGGTACCGTTGGTTTGACTTTGTGTGGAATGAGTGGTTGCTAAAGGAGTCCCAAATGAGAGACATTAACTGCATTGTGAGGGAGCGTCAGTTACAGCACTACGGCCACATAACGCATTTCCCTGAGGGTGATCCGACTCTAAGGATCCTCATTGCTGAGGACCTAAGCAGCTGGACCAGGCCAAGGGGACACCCAAGTAACACCTGGCTGCGTTAGATAGATGGACATTTCCGGATGGTGGGATTAGACCTGGGGGGTCGCCGGCCAAGATCTCGAGGGGTTTCGCTGTGTGGTGGGTGTGGCAACACGCTGCATCAGTGCATGCTCCTCAACCTGACCTGACCTGACCTAATAGAGTTCACAGGTGTTAGACAAGAAAATACATTTTTTTAAAAAATCAAATGGTAAAAGTACAGCTAAAATGGGAGATCAGGAGAGTTACATATGTACTTCAGTGGCTGATAACAGGTGTTGGTATTTTGATAAATCTCGCAGTATTGGTGCCCGTTTATTAATGAATTTACGGTCCCGCTCAATGGCCTGAGGTGTCATATCCTGACATTCATAGCTACCTCATAGTCCCCAGGCCATCAATTTGTCATCAATGACTTTTTGTTCTGTCTACAGAATTTATACGTAGCTGCCGCCTTAGTCTGTCCACATTGGTTGCTTTACTGCTCTATGTGTGCATCCAGTTTAGCCATTTCGTATTCTATAGTCTATTGTGTACAAAGATTCATAAAATAAAAATAGTAATTATGTAATATACACTAGACGTATTACTTGCCAGTAATGAAGTGTTTGCAACAGACAAACAATTTTGCAATCTGGGTCCTATATGTTTCCCCTCAGGGTCCCTCTGAATTATCTGAAGCCATAAGTTTAGTTTTTTGCTCTCCCTTTCCCTACTCGGTAGCAAGGGAAACAGAATCTATGGGCACGTTTAGGACACAACACAGCAATTATTACGTCTGGTAAAAACTTCCATCTTCTATTTGCCACCAATCAATTTTACTGCTTTGCATCGTAGAAAAAGGGGAGCTTCACCCTAAACTGCTTCAAGCCGACATCATGTTACTCTGGGCGATGGTGACATCAGAATGTCAAATGTCGTCATGCATAATGAATTCAATTCAGAAATTGTAATTTTATTGTTTCAGATTATTATGTATGTACAGGCAATTGTTATATAATTCATGCTATAAAACCATGGTTGCCACCTCCCTCTCTAACAGACCTGCCTTTAACCCCGACCTTGGCCATGAAAAGCCACACAGCATAAGAGAAGACACCATTACCCACAATTCCACAGAAAGGTCGACCGGAACCAGCAGTATGATTTTGCCAGTCCCTACATGTGTGCTAGTTTTTGCTGATAACTTAATGGCTTTGGAGCACCCAACACTGACAGTGCAGCTCTGCCAGCTCACTGGTCCAAGATGAAGCAGCTTGGTATCAAATTAGGAGCTTCATGGTGTGATGTGCTAGATCCAGAATGAACAGGTGAATAACATCTGCTTCTAGACACTGTATACGACAGAGCTGACCCAGGACTTTCTTTCTGTGAGGCAGCAGCACTAACCACTGTGTCACCCTTTCCCACCCAATATTTGCATATTAGTATACAGCTGGGCGAAACAAAAGCGCTGGGGTGTGTAATATGTAAAGTTATACAATGAAGACAATAATACGATTGCACTCTTAGAGGCGGTATTAACAAGTAAGTGAAACTTACGGTACCGACGTTATAATCTCTGACGCAAAACAGAAAGTAATTCCAGTGCCCAGAAGCTGCTTATACGTCCCACAAGCCCATCCATACACTGACAAGGTAAGAAAATTAATAAATACATTCAATACTAACTAAATACATTTGATAATTAAGTATTGTTAATATCAGATATTTTATGCCTTAGAACCAGACTAATGCTAAATGCGTTGATTTTCGTATCCATTCATCTCAGGCTCGTAACTTTGGATATTTTCATTTCTTTCAGATGTTATTAAGTAATAAAAAAATATATAAATCTATGTATTGTCTATCAGATAACTTTAAAAAGTTGCCAAAAGGAGGTAAAATCAAAGATACAGTAGAACTTTGGAACTTGAACACCTCATAACTCGACCAACTCAGACATTGAAGGGGTCTGTCAATTTTTTTTTTCAGCTTGTACATTAATCTAAATCTTGGAACTTGACCCTTTCTGCTAAAACTTGTATTGGTTGAGATGTGTTCAAATCTACCAATTTGGACCTCGAGCAGGTCGGTCGAGAAAAATTGAGCCGCAACTCAACTAAAAACTCAGAACGGGACAAAACAAAACAGAGCTGCTAAAACTCTCCATCTCTGATTGGCTGAAAGACGGACCACTAGGGATGCTGATATCCATGAATCAGCCTCAGTTTCTCTGTACCTCTCGACCGAGATCGGCGTGCAAAAGCTGTGTTTCTGTGTGATTCTTTTGTGCTTTATCTACAGTACATTTAGTGATACAGTAATCATGGCCTCTAAAAAGTGAGCAGTGATAGCAGTAAACCAAAGAGGAAGGTAGTTATTCATGGACTTTGCCCAAGCCATCATGGATAACAGACTCACTGATGGACTTTGTCTTCATTTTTAATTACAGCTTATTCTGTACCTACAGCACCATTTAAGCAAGTCCATTCCTTCCTGTCTTTAGTAATGTTAGTATGCCCAGGGGGGTTAGGCAACCAGTTGACCTTGGAGCCCCAGAGGTTTTTCTTTGTCCTTATTTTGGTTCCTTTCCTCCATTGTCATCTAGCTTATTTAATTTTTTCCTACCTTTTTCCTGTTCTGTATCTCTCTCTAATGATGTTTTCTGTATCACAACACATCCATGTAAAGCACTTTCGAATAACTCTGTTGTGAAAGACGCTACGTATATAAAAATAAACTGAACTGAAGTAGTAGTTGAGTAGTGAGAGTAACTGTAGAACTTAAAGAAATTATAGGAAATTATAGCGAGACTTGAAGGTGGTGCACGTGTGTCTGCTCTTGTTTCAGGATACGGGATTGTCCTTTATTTCATGTTTATCACTTTTGTGTTTGTACTTTTTCATGTGTGTATTAGTTTTATATTGATGGTTAATGCCTTTTTATCATTAGTTAAGTAGGTAGATAAGTTTAAATGGGCAATCATTTGGGGGTCTGGAATGGATTAAATAGATTTATATTATTTCTTATGAGGAAATTCGACTTGGACTCCGACCAAATCGCAACTCGACCAGCCTTCTGGAACGAATTAAGTTTGAGTTCCAAAGTACCACTGTATTCATTTCTGCCTGGCACTAACCATGTACTCCTTCACAATGCTAAAGGTCCCCAATGACACCCCTGCATTCCCACATCATAGAGACTCTAATTCCAATGTTTATGAGATTATATTTGTAGTACATGTAATTTTTTATATTAGATGAGACAAAACATTGAGAAATCTCAATAGGCGCAAGTAAAAAGGATGATATCAAGACTATAGGGAGGTTTGCATCCGAGTGATTTTATGCACAAAAACACTTTAACGATAAAAAGTGGGCTAAAATTATCTAAATGTCGACACAAAATTAGTCCGTTTAGTCACTATATAGAAAAGTGAAATTGTGTTGACCCAAATCGATTTAACACCGTAAATATCAGATATTGTACACATTACTTTAAAACAGCTGCCGGGTTTCCAGTTATTTTAGAGGCCTAAATCTCGCTGGGCCAGGCAAATATGAACTTCCCAGTACACATCAGGTACCCAACTATATAAAAAAGTGACATTGTCCTGGTTCAGACTGATTTAATGCTTTAAATATCAGATGGAAACATGACACTATAGTGCACAGTGAATTAGAAGCCAGGTTTCCGTGCCCATTGTTACACTTTAAACCCCTGTCGGGAGCGTACACAGCTCCTCAATTTGAAAGGGGGAAAGAAGTAGTTCCATCCATCTAAATGTGCAACAGAAATATTAAATTGCGTTTGCACATTTACAGTAAAAGATGTTTATCACTGTTTCACAGCACGAAAGCTGCCTTAAACCCATATAAAACTGATACAGTATGCGATGATGTGTAGACAATGAGCCCCAAACGAGAACAAAGGTTATTTATTTGTCTCGTCATTAGTTTACTAGTTTAGTTTACTGCTTATCTGAGGTCGGGTCACGGGGGCTAGCAGACTCAGCAGGGAAACCCAGACTTCCCTCTTCCGGGCCACTTCATCCAGCTCCTCTGGGGGAATCCCGAGGCGTTCCCAGGCCAGCCGAGAGTCATAGTCCCTTCAGCGTGACCTGGGTCTTCCCCGGGGTCTCCTCCCAGTGGGACATGCCCAGAACACCTCACCAGGGAGGCGTCCAGGAGGCATCCTAAGCAGATGCCCGAGCCACCTCATCTGACTCCTCTCAATGCGGAGGAGCAGCGGCTCTACTCTGAGTCTCTCCCGAATGACCGAGCTCCAGGAACGTAGATCGACTGGTAAATTGAGAGCGTTGTCTTTTGGCTCAGCTCCTTCTTCACCATGACAGACTGATGCAGTGACTGCATCACTGCTGATGCCGCACCGATCCACCTGTCGATCTCCAGCTCCATCCTCCCCTCACTCGTGAACAAGACCCCAAGATACTTAAACTCCTCTACTTGGGGAAAAATCCCCCCCTCCCCCGACCCGGAGACAGCACTCCACACTTCTCTCCAGTGAGACCAACAGAACCACATCATCTGCAAAAAGCAGAGACCTTATCCTGAGGTCACCAAACTGGGCACCCTCAATGCTCTGGGTGCGCCTAGAAATTCTGTCCATAAAAGTTATGAACAGAATTGATAACAAAGGGCAGCCCTGATGGAGTCCAACCCTCACCGGAAACGAGTCTGACTTACTGCGGACAATGAAGACCAAGCCCTGACACCTGAGACCGAACAGCCCTTATAAGGAAGCTCGGCACCCTATACTCCTTAGTCTCTGCTTTTTGCAGATGATGTGGTTCTGTTGGCCTCATCAGACCGTGACCTTCGACTCTCACTGGAGCAGTTCGCAGCTGAGTGTGAAGCAGCTGGGATGAAAATCAGCACCTCCAAATCCAAGACCATGGTCCTCAGCCGGAAAAGGGTGGAGTGCTGTCTCTGTATCTCGGGGTCTTCTTCATGAGTGAGGGATGGATGGAGACCCAGGACATGCTGGAGAGAATGCTTTGGAATTCCCCCAGAGGAGCTGGAGGAAGTGGCCGGGGAGAGGGAAGTCTGGGTTTCCCTGCTTAGACTGCTGCCCCCACGACCCGACCCGGAAAAGCGGTAGATAATGAATGGATGGATATTGCTTTTTGTACTTTTTAAAGCTTTCAACCTAATATTACTAGTGCTTTGGATTGTCACTTTATGAAATCACTATTAACTTAAAACCTACAGTCTGATGACCCACTAATTTCCGTATTAATTCATAGGTAAAAAATTGTGGAGGAAACAGCTTTCAAAGAGAAAAATACCTTTCATACAAGACATAAGACGGTCTCAACTGGCAACCGCTCTTAGTGATCATGGCCCAAAGGATGGTAAGTTTATGATGTAAATGATATTAATGATGTTTAAACAAGATGAGGTTACATATTTAAATAGAGGTATGTACTCCAGAATCCCGTCTTGCCAGACTACGGCATTATATTTGAGCATTATTTCTGAGCGTGCATTTGATTGGTGCAGGTACTCCAAGACACTGATTAATGACATCAAAGTCCGAGCATGACAATGTCATGACCTCACCTCAGGGGTCAGACTGGCTAAAGCAGCCCCAGTGGGCTCAGGAGAGCCATAAAGTCTCTGCAGAGCATCATGTGTCCTGGTCCATCTGGTGTCTGCCTCTAGTACCAGCTTCAGTGGCTGCTCACCCATTCTGACCTGTGCAACCATCAGCTTCTCATTATTATTTTTATAAATGACTGATAGTGCAGTATGTCACTTACGGTATCTTACAAAATCATAAAAAATACAGGAATCAGAGTGAGAGAACTTACTTTTGGTTTTCCACTGGTCTTCAGGTGGCTGAGATGATGATTTGTTGGGATGTAAATGTATTTGGGTAACATGACAAAAATGTGTATTTTAATGAAAATATTATTGATTTACTATAAAGAAAATAAATGGGAACTACTGTCACAACAATGCAATTTTTTTGAAGGTTTTCAATCATTATCTTTCATTCTGAAGTGTAGCATTAGTGAGCAGGGACTAGTGACAAACAATTTTTTGGTGTTCTAAGTAGTTATTAATGTTTTACATTATGTATTTTAAATTTGCAATGAGGACATTATGGAGGACACTTTGCTTGATAATAACATGTATTATAAAGCTGCTTTTCATGCATATTTATCTGTATAATGTACTGGGTACAGAAATGGCACCAATTCAGCAGAA
>JAODKE010004037.1:0-12158 GCA_026779605.1 Mormyrus hasselquistii
GGTTACTTTCTACCATCGCTTTATTCCACGGGCCGCCCAGCTGATGCGGCCTCTGTATGTGGCTCTCAAGGGTAGGATGGCTAGGCAGGTTATTGAGTGGACTGCTGAGCAGACCCAGGCTTTTGTAGCTACCAAATCTGCTCTGGCGAACGCGACCATGCTGGCCCACCCAGTGTCTGGTGCTCCGGTTGCACTTATCACTGATGCCTCGGACTATGCTGTGGGGGCCATGCACGAGCAGTTTATGGATGGCGCCTGGCAGCCACTGGCCTTTTTCAGCCAACAGCTCAGGCCGCACGAGCGGAAGTACAGCACCTTTGACCGTGAGCTTCTTGGCCTGTACTTAGCTGTGCGTCACTTCCGGTTCCTCATAGAGGGCCGCCCAATCACGGTTTTTGTTGACCACGAGCCCGTGACGTTTGCAATGGCTAAGACATCGGAGCCCTAGTCTGCTCGCCAGCAGCGGCAGCTCTCCTTTATATCGGACTTCATGACGGACATCCGGCATGTGGCAGGGAAGCACAACCATGTTGCAGACTGTCTCTCCCGCTCGGTGGCAGGTGCTGTGCACTTAGGAGTGGATTATGCTCTATTGGCAGCAGATCAGCGGGTCGATACGGAGGTGCAGGCATATAGGACCGCAGTCACCAGTCTACAGCTGGCTGATGTTCCTTTCCTTGACTGTGGTGCCACCCTCCTGTGTTATATCTCAACCGGTCTGGCTAGGCCGATCGTGCCGGCTGGTTGGCGTCATCACATCTTTGAGGTGGTGCACGGGCTTTCACACCCAGGCAGACGAGCGTCTCAGCGTCTGATGGCTGCCAAGTTTGTCTGGCATGGGCTGCGGAAGAATGTCCATAGTTGGGCCGCCTCCTGTGTTCCGTGTCAGCGTGCTAAGGTGCACCAGCATACCAAGGCACCGCTGGCGCCTTTTGTGGTGCCTGAGCGTCGTTTTGACCACGTTCATGTGGACCTGGTCGGGCCTCTTCCCCCTTCATTGGGCTTTACTCACTTGCTAACGGTGGTCGACAGGTCTACTCGGTGGCCAGAGGCCATACCATTGTCATCCACCACCACAGCAGACGTAGCCAGGGCTTTCATCGGTGGTTGGGTGTCCCATTTTGGGGTTCCATCTGACGTGTCTCCGGACCGTGGAACCCAGTTCACCTCTGAGCTCTGGGCTGCAGTGGCCCAGGTTTTGGGGGTTTCCCTCCATCGTACCACAGACTACCATCCACAAGCCAATGGGCTGTGTGAGCGTTTTCACCGCTCCCTGACAGCCGCTCTTCGGGCCAGCCTCAGGGACTGCGGCTGGGTGGACAGGCTTCCCTGGGTTTTGTTGGGCCTCCAGACTGCTCTCAAGTCAGACCTGCAATCCTCGTCGGCCGAGTTTACGGGCAGACTCTGCATGTGCCAGGGGATTTCCTGCCCACCACCACAACCCCTTGGTGCGCCGATCACCAGCACTCCGCTCTGAGGGACTTGGCTGGGGCTTTCGTTCCAGTACCCACATCTCAACATGGGGTGCCCCAGACACATGTTCCGGAGGGTTTGGCCGGGGCTGCATACGTCTTTGTCCGGCATGATGCTCATCGGGGCCCGCTGAGGCCGCCTTATGATGGGCCCTTCCGTGTGCTGCAATCTGGGGACAAGTTTTTCACGCTGGACATTAGGGGCAAGCCGGACCGGCTTTCGGTGGACCGGATGAAACCTGCCCATTTGGACATGGACACCCCAGCAGCCCCCACTGATTCTTGCTGTGCGTGCGCAGGGGACTGCTCCGGCGACGGTGCCAGCTCCGGCTGGGCACCCAGCCTCCCAGCCTATTGTGAATCGTTCTGGTCGGGTGGCCCGGCCTCCCCGCAAGTTGGACTTGTCTGTGTTTGTGAATTCTGGGGGGGCGTGTGTAGGGGCTCCTACCTTGTAGTCAGAATTCATTTTCTCTTACCTTTGTTCATGCGTGCAGGGTTTGTTTTGTTTTACGCATGCCCAAGCGAGGACGCGGTTTCTTTGGCAAGGGTGTTTAGGCACGCTGAAAATAAACACACCTTCCTTTTTGGCGCTCTACTCGACTTGACTGCCTCTTTCCTTTTTCTGCTGCACCGCAGCTCCACAATGTACTTCACACACATTCTTCATTTAGACTTCTATTGGCAGCTTCTTAATCAAATTTTTATTCGATGCCATAAATTACCTTAATTACCTAACTTATGTCAATTACCTTAAATGCTGTGCAGCTGGATGTAATGACGTGATTGCGCCTGTAGGGGGACTCACTACCTGAGGCTTATCTTCAGAACTTCGTTTAGCTTTCCATTTGTATTAATTTATTAACATGCTTTGCATGACTTTTTTTATTATCACTTTTAGGAAAGTACGCATCCGGCCAGTTTCAGTAATAGTATGTCTGCGCTTAATTAGAAGAAGAAATAAACACAGATGCTTATCCACTCCCTATTTTGAGCCATCCCTCTCTCTTTAAAGCTTATTACTCTGTAGATGAGCAAAAATATTCTTTAACCTTATGCTTTTGTTTTAAAGTTATTAGTCAAGGATCAGGTGGTATTATGGTAATAAGGGAATAAAACATACCACAGTATTTTGAAATCCTTACCACATCATTAACACATAATTCCTCGCGCTTGAAAAATTTTATCGTCAATATTTAAAAATGCCGGAATAGAGTTTTTATAAATACCATTTACTTAGGTATAATGTCTGGACAGTATGAAAAATTAGATTTGCAAGTACCTCCCACTCTCCTCATACAGCTGCTCACCATAACTAGTACAACAGCAGCTATTCTTCCTCTACTCTCATCTTTGCCACTGATCTGTGAAAGTGTCAGCTGCCACCTATTGGAAATAATCAATTATTTTGCACATGTGCAGTCAATATGCAGAGACACGCATGGTTTCCATCAGACAAAAATCTGGGCTACATGCATGCCAGTCACACCCATCCACAGCCAACCCTTGATGATGAAATTTACACCATTTACCCTTGTCCACAACCTAAAGTGTACACAGAAAAAAGTATGAATTGGCCTTAAAGTTCCCAATCAGGATGAATCTCAGTATGTGCACTTGACCATACTTGTGTACTCATTAGGGTGTCCTGAAAAAAAAAATGTAATATCAAAACGCATACCCTTTCAAATCATGAGGTTCCATGAGCAAATGCAACAGCCAAAATTTGAGTTCAATGTATCAACGTTTACTGGATGCTCAGAGTAGCTGAAGTTTTCGTCATGCGTCATGTGCAATTGTGCATTGTGCTAATTGTGCAATGTGCATCCACTGCATTCTACTGCTATTCCTGTCATTTATCACACTTTCCTGTTCTTTCTTGAAATACAAAATAATGCTGTTGAATTTGTAATAGTTTACATTTTGTTCTTGTTTGATATTGCTGTAGCGTACCAGTTTATGATTGATGCCAGAAGTATAGAGTGTTGACTATAATACTGGACTTATAAATCCACAGTTCCACAGCAAACCACTGTTGCTTTTAAGTGTAATATGGCAACCGCTGTAGCAGAGAAGGCAGAGACACGCAAAGACTTTGACATCTGGTTGATTGGGAGGATGTTGACAAAGATTGCTGGAAACCAGCTACCAACCAACGAGCAGGTCCTGGGACTCCTGAGCGTTATCATGATACCCAGATCTGGCACAGAACTGGCCCTGCACCCAGTGGAGTGCACTAAAAACAGTAGTGAGCCATTACACATGGGCAGTATCACCAATGTCTGTCTGCCTGTCTGTCTGCCTATTCTGGTAGTGTTTTCTTTTATCAAAACAGGTACATAAAGGACATTGGATTTGGAATTTCCACAGGTTTTATTATTCTATTATTATCTATTATTTTATTATTTTCTACTTCCAATACATTTTTTAAACAGATTATAACAAAATTCTTCAGTTTTAAAATGACTCAATACAGTCAGTTGATTATTAAGTAAACATATAGCTAGTGCATATCTATGATCTTCTGTTCAACTGGATTTTTGTCAAAGATCAAAGTTGTTGATGCTGTTAATATCCCTGCATATTAACTTTATACAACAGATATAAAAAGGGTTTACAGATTACAGTTCTTTCAGTTCTATTTGTGCTTCATCAGAGGAGTTAGTAAGCTAGGGCTCAGACTTCAGAGTTAGGGTGAAGTCATTTGATCCTGAACAGTGACAGGCACAGTACCAGTCAAACATCTGGACACACCTACTGAAAATAATTTGTCTTTCAACAAGATAATGTCCCTTAGCACACCTTGAGGTTATGTAGTGAGTATTATCTTGTGAACAAGGAGAGAGATGGAGTGCTGTGACAGATCACCTGGCCCCCACAAGAGTCTAATATGAGAAAATTTTAACGTGTTGAACACTTTTTTTGGGTCGCTGCAGTATTTGATTTGCATTACTTTGTTGCCTTGATTGACCATAAGGTGAATAACATAGTTAAATACAAAAGCAGGTGTGACCGACCTATTGATTGTCACTCTAAATTTGCACTGCCTTATTCCACTAACTCAAATTGCTTGGGTGAAAATGATTATGTTTCTCCTAATTTGTGATTCTAAATGCTATATAAGTGATCTGACAAAGTGTTGATCCAGGGACACTGAAACCCTGAATACCCTGGGGGCAGGTTGCATGCACTAATTTGACAGTTTTAGTTAGGAAGTTCCAGAGCCTTCAGCAACTTCATTTCTAGAAATCACATGTTCTGCTGACCCTAGTAATTTAATAACTGTGATAGTGGTTTCATTCTGCTGGGTCAGCCATGCCTTCTCTGTGTTCTTCTGTTTCATGGTGTGAGGCAGCAGGTGCTATATATTGTGAGGGTAGATCTACGGGTGAAATATTTAAACAGTTCTGAACTTCCTGAGCGGTTTTTCCCAGCATGCCTTGCACATCACATACAAAGCGATACACATAGCGCTTTCCTGCTGTCTTGTGGATGATGTTCTTGTGGTAGTAGTAGCGTAGGCCACGGCTAAGCTTCTCGTAGTTCATCTTGGGCTTATTTTTGCACTGACCCCACCGCTTAGCTACCTGGAACAAGATGAAATGGACAATGGTATGAATATGAGAGATAAAATAGCTGGGTAAGTGTGATAGTTGCGCTGACATGTAGTAATAAGATTAAGATAACGTACAAGGGTTATTGACTGTAGAATAAATCTGAACAGTAATTGTAATTATTGTTAATTAATGTAATTATTGTTTATGGGAAAGGAACTGCAAAATTCATACTTTAGTATGTCACATTTTTTCACATATTATTTTGAGATTAGCTCATTTGTTTTGTAATCAGTGATTATATTAATTGATGCTAAAACAATCTGATACCCAACTATAAGAAGAATATTCAACATCATGTCTAAATCAAAGTAGTCAAGGACAGGGCTGGCCATTCCTACAGGCAACCTAATCTGAGGGGGCACCAGGCATCGCATTGGAAGATGCTACTTAAACACAAAAAGACCTCTTGCATCTGGGAGAATCTTGGTTTCCATACCTCAGCAGGGTCAGACATCTTGAATTCCCAGCCATCTCCTGTCCAGCTAATGAAAGAACGGCATGCAGAGTCCAAGAGGAGTTCAAGCAGAAACTGCCACAGTTGCATTGGCCCTGAGCCTGGGTGAGGGAATATGACCATAAAGATTCCATTTTCTTTGATGAATGCTTTATGGTGAAACAGTACTTTTACACATCATAATTAGTTATTTTTAAATGTAAGTAGTTGGAATCATCGAGTAAAGAATAATATTTGGAAAGGAAAAATACAATTATCTTTACTCCTTTCATTTTTGACTTTTACAGCTGCAAACCCCAATGAAACTTGAAATGTCATATAGAAACATCATGCCATTTCTCTGTATAATGGACAAAACTGACTTCCTTTGCAATGTACTGACAGACTACTATCTAACCTGTGTAAGCTGACATTCCAGTCATCTCAGTGTTTGATTCTGTTTTTAGAGAGGCTGTACTTCTGTGCTTCACCACTTGAGGGCAGTGTTGATCAGAGGACTGAGAATCAGGAGTCGAGGTACAAGATGGAGGTAGGCCTTCTGGAGGTGGGCAATAGCTAGGAGATGGATAGTCAGCCCAGAAGCAGTTGTGGTGATCCGTCTCAAACCTCGTGGTACTACAGTGAATGTAGGTTCTGTCAGGATCTGTATAGATAGAAAATGATCAGAAATGATAATGAATAATTCTGAAACCTATAATCATTTTACTTCTATTTTAATTTAAATTCTAAATTGTCAACCAAAAAGTCTTTCTAAATTTGGCATATCATGCTGTGCATTACTGATATATGCTGATATTAAATTGTAACATACTACAGTAAAATCCCATTATGGTGAACTCACATTTAACGAAATTTCGCTTATAATGGACAAACAATTTGGTCCCCAGAGCCGCTTTTAGCTGTAGTTTTGTTTGGCTATAATGGACATGCAGGCTCCACCTACAAAGCGCGTGGCGTGCCGGTGATACCCAGCGCAGATACGTAGTCAGGTTTATTAATAGTCACACATCTGGTCAGGTAATGTTGAATTACTACATGTACAATATAATAATCTATACCACAAGTGTGTCTGCTGGGGTGTGGCATGAGTAAATGGTGTCCTGTAGTTGGGTTCTGGGCATACAGCAATTCTGGATATAACGGACTTTGGATATAACGGACTGTTTTGCCAGGTCCCTTGAAGTCCGTTATAACTGGATTTTTCTGTATTGCCATTACCATTAACACTACCATTAGTAATACTGATTAAAACTACCTGCAATCAAGAGCAGTCATATAGGCCATTTATTTCAACAGCTATATTAAAACTATGTTTTATAGCTGAAAACCTTGTATTTCCATGTCTTTTGCGCTCCATATTCTAGGCATGTATGGTACTTCTCTTTCTGTTTGTCTTAAGTATATTGCACATTTCTCACTCTTCCTCACCCAAGTGCTCCAGATTAGTCATGTTGTTGGCTTCTTCTCGGTAACTTTCTGTCCCTGGATGGTAATGGCCTTGTTCAGCCACCACTTTGGAGCTGAACTCCCCCCCATTCTGTGTTTGAGGGGGCAGCAGATTCTGGTAGGTGGGTCTTGACTCCTGAAATCCCACTTGGAAGTTGTCCAGAGTTGTAGTACCTGAGGTAATACAAGAATGATGATAAAATTATTTATTACTATTATTATTATTAATAATAATAATAATAATAATAATAATAATAATAATAATAATAATGCTTCATATCAATAACACAGGTTTACAACTCACCATTTGTACAAGTTGCCCAGTAGTTGAATTCAGAGTATGGATCCAAACTGAGTGAAGTGGAGTTACTGAAACCAACTAAGAAAAAGAAAATAGATTTGGATACATTCCTGTTTTATCAGAAAATACATTTCGTTATACAGTAACATATATATAATATGATAGCATATCATAAAGACATGGCATGGTGGCCCAGTCCCACAAAACTGAGGGAGAGATCCCAGCTGTGCTCCTCTGTTATTCTCCCTGTGTTGTTCTACCCGTTTTGTTCTCTCAGTGTCGCACGGATTTCCTCCAGTTATTCCCATTTCCTTCCACAGCCCAAAGACATGCACTTAGGCTCATTAATGTCTCTTAGTTGCCAGCAGTGTGTGTGTGTACATGTACGTGTGTGTGTGTATTTGCCCTGGTCATTATGGCCAGAGAGTAACACTGCCTTGTGCCTCGTGCTGCTTGGAATGGGCTGTGAGGTTCCCAGTGACCCAGACCATGATACTTTGTTAGATGAATATTTTCATAGTATACACATAACAATAAAATGTCTTATACTCAATGTAATTATTGTTCACGAGGAAGGAACGGCAAATAATACATGTTCAGGATTATTGAAACAATATCTAGGCTTAAGGTTGTATATTTCCTGAATACCTTTATGGTCATATGGTCTGAGAACTTTTGGATGTTCCCCATGGCTGAGTGCATACTGCTGCTGTACTGACAGGTTGGGATCCATCAGTAATGACAGGTCTTCCCCATCTAGAAACAGAAGTATGAACATATTGTATACAATGTATTCCAAGAGTTATTTAATGACAATATCAACTTATTAGCTATTATTATTGCTCAAGATAGCAAAATAGCAGTCAAGTCATTTAATCGCAAAAGGAAAAATGCTCAGCGTCAATGACACACATATGTATCTTTATGAAACAGGGTATTTATCGTTCGCGAAAACTAACGAAATAACGAAAATTAACTGAAGAAAAAAACATTAACTGAAATTAAAATAAAAATTATGCTTCACGAAAAAACAATAACTGAAACCGTATTGTATGTTTACAAAACAAACTAAAATCACAGAATAAATGTCTTCAGTTTTCATTTTTGTCAATGTATTTCATACATAACAAGGTGGGTGATTTCCACCTGCTGTCGTCTGGCTTGAGAAACAGAACCGCATCTGTGGAGCATGGCGTGTGAGCGGAGCAGAGCGGGAGCGAAAGGCATATTTGAAGAAAAAAAAACAGGAGCGTTACCTTATCTCTCGCTCTGACTCGCTCCACTTTCGCATAACACAGCTATACCGGACCCACTCACACAATGTCTCTGAAGCATGACTGACCCAGAATCTGTTTGTATTATTAGGTAAACTAGGGAGCCAGTGCCTCACCCATGTGTCAAGGGCTTTTTTTGGAGCAAGCGGTGAGCGATTTCGTTGAAGCGGGGAGCGATAATGAGTGGAACGGTCTGCAGTACAGTGTAGCATCGCGTTTTCCTAAAGATCAACAAGAAATTGTTGCTTGACTGAAGTACACTCCCCTCTCTCTCTCTCTCTCTCTCTCTCCATTTTTTAAAACAGTGTACTTTATTCAGTTTTATTACACATGTTTTAAACCTATTTGAATCGTGCCCCTGACAAATACCTTATATTACAAAAAACTAAAACTAACACTAAAACTAATCCAAACTAAACTAAAATGAAACATTTACAGAAAGGCGAAACTGAACTAAACTAGTAACCATTAAAAAGTAATAAACACTTAAAATGAAATAAAAAATAAAAATAATGGGAAAATGCACAACTATTATAACCCTGGTGAAAAACTTTAAACAAGCATTTTCTCTTACATCAAATCACACACTTTACTATTTATTAGATTATATTGGTTTAAGGTGTTATTATGATCCTGTTTGTGGATGTCAATGTAGCCTTCAAATCTATCACAGCACAATTCTTTTACATCTAATTCTTCAACTGTGGATCACCCGCTTCCTGAATAATAGGAAAAATGTGTAACAGAGTTGTCATCTATATACCACAAGGTCATGTGATCTGCCCACTAATGTTCTTGGTATATACAAAGAATGGCACTCCAAGAAGCTGTCGATCACAAAACGTAAACTCTTGTAAACCTAATCATTAATACCCCCTTGCCCATTACCAGAGTCAAGCATTTCTTTACCTCATATTAAATTGACATATTACTGATGTTAACATATTTATTAACCTATTATTCTATGTAGTATTCAATTCATTGTAAAATATTTGTTGTCCATTAAATCTCTTTGTGAGGGCAGGTATCTGTATATACACTATATTATATATAGATCTTGCCAAAGTAACTTACAGGGGCTACAATTAAAGCTACTTACAAGAGTATTACAAGAGTATTACAAGACTATTAACAAGACTTTGAATAGACAGATAAATCCCAGTCTACACTGCTTTAATTTCTTTTAATTAAGATTAATTTGGATTTTAATTAAGAAGTCTTTCTCAGGAAGCAGAGGGTCCCATATAGTACATGCAGGCCTGAATACACAGAGTACTTGTAAACACTAAGGTCAATTTAAACCAGTTTACCTAAACAATATATTCTCAGATGATGGGAGGAAAGAGCATAAGAAACTCCACAAAGATACAAAGCAAGGGCATGAATCCCACCCACCTTCTTACATGCTAAATATGTATGCGCATTGCCAAATGTTATGCTAATTAATAAATATCAAAATGTGTAATGTTTTATACCATGTTTTTAGACTTTTCTTGTTTGATTTGGGAAAATTATGTAACTGAGAGAACTGGATTGTTTTTGGAGAGGAAATAAAAAAGAATGCCGAAGACATTTACCTTAAAGTTGAATAAATAAACAACTGCAGCTAAAATGGCTGCTTCCCACTGCTTCTACGATATACTTTAATATCTATTGTTATAACCATGCTTCATTTATATGTGATATCTAAGGGCTAACAGAGAAACATTTTCATATTGATCAGGTTAGTACAGCTTTAGTAAAACAAATGTTCCACCTCCTTGCTTCGCTCCTGAAACACTGAACAATTTTGGAAGTAAGAAGGAAATGATAGCAAAGGGAGAGAGTTAGCATGGGGTGCGGGGGGGGGGGGCACTCAGCCAGGGAAAGCAGGAAGCCTGGCGGAAGGGATTAGAAAAGACAGAGTAAAAAAGTCATCACCTTGACTGTCCTAAATTTCTGTCTTCCCAGTTTAGATAAAATCGATTCTCAAAACTGCTTATTCCATAAACTAACCACATTACAGCCCTCAGTGGGAACTAACAAGCAAAAATCTACTTTTCGGTTTTGCCACATTAAAATTCTGTCCTTTTCTGTGTAGGACACAGGACATATGACAAACACAGGCTAGCACAAAAGAATGATTATGTTCCCTTTGTGGTTAATTGTTTGTCAATTACAGTACTATTGTATTGTTTTTCTGATTTCTTACCATATGCCCCAAAGTCAAATCCAGCTGGGACTTCCTGCATTCTGAACTCCTCCAGGTTAAACTCGGCCTGGTACATGTTCATCTGTCTGTCGCCAGCGAAGGGACAGATATTAGCGCAATGACATGTGGACGATATTCCTTATCCTAAAATAATACAACACATCCGTTCGAATGCATTCGCTTAGTTGGTTTTAACAATTAATTAACAATTAATTAATAGTGCAACTCACAATACTAAAATAAACATTGTATAACAAACATGAAAAAGATTTTCTGTCTGTTATATAAGAAGAAAAGAGTTTCATATGGGTAGTGATGGGTGTTTGCCGATCCGTCACAATAGTAAATAATACAACAATACATTACAATAACAAGCAATGCAATTTCAACTTTTATTACCTGTGACTGTCTAATTACAACAGTTCTGACGATGTATATGAAGATTGCAGTCCGGACGCTGAGGTAGGAATTTGCTGCCTCTCTCTCTCTGTTTCGGGACAGTTATAAAGAGAAGGCGCGTGTAGGGGCGTAGCCAGAGCCACCCAGAACGCGCTGCTTCGTGACTTCTGTCTCCATAGTTTTAATGTTTTATGACGTCAGTTGTTTAGGTAGCTTCTATTACTGTTACTTAAAATACTGCAACTAAGTAGAAGTATTACCACGATAGTCACTGAGATACCTGGATAGAGCATGTTGCATACTCAGTGTTGAAAATACATGTGTTGTAGTAGTTTGAAGTAAAAATTTCGATGAATTAATATTTCCAAAATTTAAGCCTGTCTTAAATTCCAGATATCTTGAATAAATTGTATTATCATTGTTGACAAGTAATATTTATGTTTTATAGCTTAAAATATGTATTGAGAAGCAATTATACGTATATACAATTTAACAATGGTAAAAATGGTTATCACATCCAACTAAACTAAGAAATGATTAGGTTTAAGAGAAATAGTCATATTGCACATAGATATACGTTATATTACAATATAATGTAATGCAATGCTTAAACGAATACTACAAAACACAAGTAGTAGGGAAAAACATGATTAAAACCCTTTTCTAATTTATTAAATTTTATAAGTCTCAAAATCAATCTGAATTGTCGAAATCCTGCATGTTTTAAAAGCCAAGAAGCAAAACAATGGAGAGCTGGACGAGTATACAACTATGAAATCACAGCCTGAGTGGCAAGGGTAGATAACACTGCTTCAAGGACCTTGTATAAACAAACTGGCTCTGAAGAAAAAAAACACATCTGGAAAAGTTTGTCTTCTCGCGGAGCTCACGGCACAAGAGACTCGAGTCGTGATTGACTGACCCCCCCCACCCCCCCCCCCCCCCCCCCCCCCCGCCCCCCCCGCTCCCTCCCCCCACCCATTTATTTTAAACAAAAAAACAAATAT
>JAODKE010004038.1:0-12126 GCA_026779605.1 Mormyrus hasselquistii
GTCCCCCCCAAAAATTACTCTCTGAGATTTTACTGTTTATTGTCCCCCCCAAAATTGAAATGGGATTTCCGCCCTTGGTCACAATGCAGAGCCTTCTCTTCTCGACTGCCCCACATGTTACTGTAGACACGTGACCTAGTCCTCCACCACTCCAAGGGGTCAGCTGTGTGGGAGATGAGCTCTTCTGACAAGAACCGCTTCACTTCTAGCATGGCCTCTGTAAGAGGGTTCTGCACACCTGGACATAAGTGTGTCACCTTCTCCTCAATGTCAGTCCAAACTAGGGGCACAGTCTCACTCTGAGGGCTTGCAGATCCATCACTCTCCCTCTCGTCTGTGGTTGTTGGTGATGCTGATGATGCCTGTGATGTAGCTGCCACGACTCTGCATGTCATCTTCTGCATACCGTTCATTCACAAAGGCGTGCTTCTTGAACGGAGGGTTCGAAATTGCAGCTTCAGCCAGTACATTAATCCTCTCAACATTCCCAAATCGTTTTTCCAATTCAATATGTAGAGTGTTGATTAATCCTCTCACTGTTGCACTGGATGAGAATCTCTGGCGTCAGGCAATAATTCTTTGGCGGCCTCGTGCAATCAAAATGGCTTTTGAGCCTGTCACATAGCTGTGAGAATATTAAGAACACAACAGTCAAACAATGTGCTTTGGTTTTGTAATACAGTTTCTGCAAAAACTGCTGTTCATTAATTCTTCAGCAACAAT
Organism: Mormyrus hasselquistii; assembly: GCA_026779605.1. Lineage (NCBI taxonomy): Eukaryota > Metazoa > Chordata > Actinopteri > Osteoglossiformes > Mormyridae > Mormyrus > Mormyrus hasselquistii. The sequence goes on from JAODKE010004038.1 coordinate 724, forward strand.
TGTGTGTAGAAGACATTTATATTTTAAATTACATACCTCTCTGAGCTCATCTCCACAGTGACCTCCTCAAAAGGCCATAGGATATCACAGACCTCCTTCACAGCTGTCCATTCCACAGAAGTTAGCGCTGGCAGCTCTGGGTTACCCAGCGCCGATGTGATGATGATGAGCTCTTTCATCTGCAAGATGCACTGGAGCATGTAAAATGTTGCATTCCAGCGAGTGACAACATCTTGTTTCAGCCGCAGCTGGGTCTGCACCTCGCATAGCTTTGCAGAGGCCACTGTGCTCCTGCGCAGGTATTCAGAGATATTCTTCACCTTTTGAATTATGGCTTGTATTTCAGGCAACTGAGTTGCAGTTCTCACTATAAGATTAATCTTATGTGTACACGATTCCACTTCAGCAGCTCTCTAACAGCCTTGACCATATTGGTTGCGTTATCTGTAACACAAGCCGCAACTTGATTTTTGATACCCTACTCTCGGACAACAACGCTCAGTTTGCGTGCAAGGTTTTCTGCTGTGTGTTGCTGTGCATTGATTACTTCAATCAATGATGTGACGGCAGGTGATGGATCACGTCTTTGAGGTCTGATTTGAGCCTCTCATACAGGTTGGGCTGTAATTGCTTTGAAATAGTAGTTCTACTAAGGACATAGGACGGTTCCAGTGCTTGTGTGAAATCTTTAAAGCCCATATCTTCAACCACGTAAAATGGCTGGAAGTCAATGGCGATCAATTTCACAAGAGCTTCGTCCACTTTACTTTGTTGCAGTGGTTGAGTGGGTCTTCTCACTCCCGTGGGTATTTCTGTCTGTCGCCTTTTAACTACTTGCGGTGCTGCTGATGCAGCTGTTACGGTTGCTGCACTGGCACCTACCCCTGAATCTTGGCTAGCTGCTGCCACAGAGGTTGCTGCAGATGTTGCTGCTGCTCCTGTTCTTGTTACCATAGCTGCTGTTATCGCTCCTGCTGCGCCTCCCCTTGGGTGTCTTCTAAAACTGCAGTGGGGTGCTTATTTTTTTGTCTCCGCCTATTTGAAAAAGCATCCATTGCTTTTTGTCTCGCACAGTTGTGTCTGCTTTAAGTGGGATTGTCCATTAAACGCTATTCCCAACTCTCACAATTTTATTTTACAAAGATTGCAAATCGCTGTGCTACTGGTTTCTGTTAAAAGCATAAAATACACCCAGATCGTCACATCTTTTATCTTACGCTACTCGTATTGCGAAGGGTATGCTCATGACGTCACAGCAGGCAAAGTCACTGTACTCACGCCCACTATGTAGCAAAAAAGACTGAGGGGCAGCGTCAGCATTCGATTTGAATGCTGCAAAAAACATATGTAAAATGGGAAAGAGCTGTCGTGTGATTAATTGTACAAATAGATTTAACACAATATAGGAGCTATCTTTTTAGAGATTGCCAAAAACTAAATAAGTAAGTATAGGACGTGGATCAGTCACGCATGGCCGATTCCCGATACGCCAAATAGGTTTGGATCGGCATCTCTAATTATAAATATAGACCTATTGTATATGAATTATAATTATTGAGGGAGCTAATTCACTCATGGCTGTGTGTGATCTGGGTTCATATGAAGTTTTAGCAGCTATACTTGCTACTATAGCTGTGTTTATCTTGTAATGAGTTTGAAATGATTATAAGATATATGTACATGATGGGCTTTATAGTTTAGTCATGGGGTAGTAAGGGCACTTATCATGACTTGCTCGTAAGATCCTCCTGTGTACCACGCCCCCTCATTAACCTCGTGTAAAACCCTGATTGTTCCCAGCTGTTATGTTATTTCTGGCTTGTCCTGTGTATTCTAGTCTGCGTTCGAGTACGTTTCCCTAGGTCTGTCATTAATGTTGCCTGTGAGTTAAGTCTCTTCCCCATTAATAAACCCTGTTTACCCGTATTTACGACTCTGCTCTACTGAAATGCACCATGACAGCACTCAGCTAGAGATAGGTGTTAAGGACCTGGTTTAGTAGCATGTTCATTTGTGCTGTAGTAGGAAAAAAAGTTTAATGTGACATGATTCATGTGAAATGTTTAAAATTGTCCACTGTTTTTGGCCACATCTTGTTTATAGCTGTAAATCCTATATGCCCATATTTATGGCTCCACTTGCCTGCTCACCTGAAACATGCTGTGACAGAATGACAGACCTCAGCGAAGACTCACCTCTGTGAGCCAAGTGGCAACGCCTCGGTTTACTTCAGGAGGTGGTGTACTGGGTAAACCAGCCCAGGGTCCTGTAGCACTGGAGCTAGCCAGCTGGAGTGGAACCCAGATATCTGTCCAGGATCGCATACCTCATCATAACCGCCTCCCGTCCTCTCTGAGACGGCACAACCCCCGCCAACAACCACCAGCCGGAGAAAGAAAAAGAGGAAGCAAAAAGAGAGGAGCCCAGAGGGAGCACTGGTGATCTTCCTTGGGGCCGTTTCTCTCACCGCAGCTTCTCTCCCCACCATGTATCAGGAGGAACCTGAACTTGGCGGGGTTCAGTCCTGACCTCCACCTCTACGTCGTGCATCCAAGTATCCCAAGCTCCGCATAGCCTCCATTATGCTGCCACCGCTAGCAGCACACCCCTTTGCAGGGACTTACCTGGCCCTTAAAGGGGCCAGGTCCGTAAGGGATGCCATTCCCCAGATCCTCATGGTCCTAAAAGGAGCGAAGCTGGCTCCTAAGGCAGCAACCCCAGCTACTACGCCCAAGGTTCCAGCACGAGCAGTGGATGCTCAGGCCCCCGTGGTTCATGGGCCTGCACCTGATGTTCCCATGCTGCCTGACCTGCTGGACTCAGAGGCTAACATACCAACTCCAGTGGTTCCAGTCCAGGAGGCCGACGCACCTACCTACAAGGTCCCTGTTCCGGCCGCTGCGTTGCCACCCAGCTGAGTCCCAGACCCGGCAGCTGACGAACCGCCCTCCGTGGCACCCCTGCAGTCGTCGCCTGCTGCTCCAGCTGAGGTCCCGCCTCCGCATGCTGCTCCAGCTGAGGTCCCGCCTCCGCCTGCTGCTCCAGCTGAGGTCCCACCTCAGCCTGCTGCTCCAACCGCTGCTCCGCCCCTCACCTGATTCACTGACAGAGGTTCTAGTTCCAATGCCCTTGGCTCCTTGCCCTGAGGAGGTCCCTGACTGTCGGACCATCACTCCTCCTCCCTTATTTGGAGATGGAGGAGGAGCTTGAATTGAATTGAATTGAGTTGAAGCTGTCTGCTCTCTGTCCTGTTCTCTGTCAGGTTTTGCCTTGGTTGCTTCTCCTGTGCCTGTTCTGTGTGTCCGTCCTGTTCCCGGTCTCCTGTTAATGGTTTTCGCTTTTGTCTTCCAGGTTCCAGTCTCGTCTGTCACCTCCTCTGAGACGCACCTGGAGTGCACGCCTGTGGGGGGGTTCTGTCACGACCTGCTCGTGCAATCCTCCTGTGTACCACATCCCCTCATCAACCTCGTGTGAAACCCTGATTGTTCCCAGCTCTTTGATGTTATTTCTGGCTTGTCCTACGTATTTCAGTCTGTGTTTGAGTATGTTTCCCTAGGTCTGTCATTAATGTTGCCTGTGAGTTAAGTCTATTCCCCATCAATAAACCCTGTTTGCCCGTATTTACGGCTCCGCTCGCCTGAAACCCGCCATGACAGCACTCAGCTAGAGATAGGTGTTAAGCACCTGGTTTAGTAGCACGTTTATTTGTGCTGTATTAGGAAAAACAGTTTTATGTGACATGATTTACACCGTCTCCAGCTGGGTCCGTCTGATGAGATGAGAGTAGTTGCAAGTCACTAATTTATTTTCTTAATCAGTTGCAATTGGGAGCGACCACTGACATACATTCAGCATGTACAGAAAGTGGCTTGACTAGGTGCTGTGAGGTCCGTGCTTTTATGGCCCATTTGGGCATCACCCCCCTTCTGGTACTTTTCTTATACGTGACTGCCGCTTTTTGACATCTGCTCTAAGTAGTTTTAATCCTCCACCTCTCCCCCAGAAACATTAGATGGCTCAGCATCTTTCAGAACTTCTCCTTATTTTGGGCTAAAGATAAGTAACATTCGCTCACTCCCCCTGACTCATCTTCCAATCATCTAGGTCAGGTCGCCCTGACCCGCTATCGCCCTAGACAGTTCCTTTCTGTTAGTTGGAACATTACCCATTGCATCTTTATATAATCTTCATGTTCCCTTTTTTATACGATTCTCATATTTTAATTCCTTCAATTTGCAGTAAACTGGTTTGGGTTATTTAGTTGTTTCAAATTATTTTCATTAGTTGAGCATGAGCAGTTTTATTGGTTTTAAGTCCAAAAATCTGGTGTATTAGATTACTTTAAGTCGAACTGACTTGGAAAAAATTATATTAACCAAACTTGAAAAAAATATTTTGTTCCAGTGAAGAGTGTAATTAATACATTATTTATATTTGCGTGTGCTCACGATGCAAGCTTTTCAAGACCGAGATTTCAACGATTCATTCCACCTGGTTTTCTGACTGTGGCCTCATGATGGCGCAGTTACTCTCCAATTCACGTGGCGTCAGGTCCACCGTGAATCGATGAGGACGGACCATGTCTCTCCGCCCAACATGTGGACGAGAAGAAGCAAGAACGTTCTCGTTAATGTTACTGTGAAAAACTGAATTTAAAAAGTGCAGCTGCCTTATAGTTTAGTTCAAACATTTAAAGGATAAGCAATTTCTAGTGTTACTATGTTGAATCCAACTGCATATACCCTCAAAGGATTTTCCTCCCGGAGGAGGCTAAATTATCTGAAAAGGATGTATCTGTCTGGTTCCAGTACTTCAGGTTCCCACAGGGTATCGTCAACAGGTTCATGCCCATTTATGGCTCAACCCCCCCCCCAATGCTGGACACAGACTGTTCAAAGCACTATGCTCCAGCGAGACACTGAAGTCACATATGTGCTATTTCAATACTCAGTTAATTTCCCACCCCTTAAACATTTTAATATTTTTAATGGAACATTGCAGTTTTTTGATCCCATTTGCGTGTCAGTACTTGTGACGCTGTTACTCATTGTACACAGTGTTGTTTTTGTACTGGGCACCACTTTACCAAAGTAATTTGCTTCTAGGGTCAACCTACTTAGCAAAAAAACTAAATTCTGATTCTGACTTACTGATCTGGATTGTCTAGAGCACATGCACATGGCTTTGTGTCTGTGGGCCATTTCATGCTTCAGAGGGCTCTAAGTGTGAAGGCCATTTGCATGTCCGACAGCAAACCTCTCAAGGATTTAAGTGTTTTAAGTAATTTTCCATGCACAAAGGCCCCCACCAGCCAGGGAAAAACATGACACCAAAGTGCAAATCCCTCTTCTGGTCTGATTATTTGTCACGTAGCGAGGGACGGGCAGGCGAGCAGCAGCCCAAAAAGCAGGCAGGGTGACGAGCAACGAGAGTTTAATTTGGACATCAGGGTAACGAACACAAGACATTACAATGACTGATCTGGGGAATACAGACTGAGACATGGACTAAATAAACATGACAAGCTAAACTGGACAAGCCACAGGTGAGTATCAACACGAGGTAACGAGGTGGGCGTGGCACACAGGAGGATCGGACAGAGCTGGGCGTGACATTAATGCGACCATTATGTAAAATCAAATTAAATCCATGTGGCTTCGAAGGTCACACCTGGGCAGCGTCTCATCGCCTTTGCCATATCTTATCTGACAGAGGCCCTCCTGTAAACGCACTGCCGCATACGCCCCATAGCCATGTACACATAGTTGCCACCCTGGTGACACTTGGTCAAAAGCACCATATGAAATCCTACCCACATAGCAACTTATTCTGGCCCAGATCTGCTTGCATCTCCTTAAGTCTGGGCACCAGTGACATTTGGGCAGTATGGCCAAAATCTGTCTAAATGTGTACAGTAGGAAAGATCAGTCATTTACCTGATATGCTATGATAAATCATTTATTTGTCAAGAAAAAAAATATATAACTATTTGCACAATACATAGGCTATACTGTGATGGTCAGTGGCTCAGCAGGCTAAGCCTCTATTCCTATGATTAGAAGGTCACTGGTTCAAGCCCAGCCTTGGCAGAATAGTCACATGGCAGGCCTGGGAGCAATGGCCTTAACCCTAACACACAGAGATGGATGCTATATATGTGTGAATTCTTTTTTTTTGGGCCCAAAAAAAAAAAAAATGGGGTTGTGATGAGTTAATCCTCTGTGCTCTGACCAGGTCAGTGGCTCAAGTCTGCCCTCAGCAGAATAGTTACAGGGCAGGTCCTCAAGCACACTGTCTGATCCTGCAGTGTGACCACACGCGTGTACACACACACACACGCACGCACACACACGCACACGCACAGGGTCATTCGGTGTATTCAAGGGCCTACCCTGTAACTATTCTGCTGAGGGCAGGTTTGAACCACCAACCACAACCTTCTGATCACAAGCACCGAGACTTAGCTCACTGAGCCACTCACCAGCCCCATTTGGGCCTGATCTGAATTTAACTTTTGACTCTCAAGCATGTACGGGCCAGACCAGACCCAGTTTATGGACCTGTGGCGATTTCTGAACAACTTCTTTACGGATCCAGTTCAGACTCAACTTGCTATGTGGCCTTTCAGACTCTTAGCACATCAGCTCTGTAATGTCTAGTGGATTTACTTCACTGCCTGTCCCAATGTCTTAATATTCATTCGTGACATCATCAGAATATTACACACAATCAAATAATTTGAGACATGCATTATTATTGTCAAAGGTATTGGGACACCTGCTTTTACACACAGACGAACTTCAATGATATCCCATGCTTAACGCATAGGCTTTAATATGGAGTTGGCCTATAACAGCTTCAACTCTTCTGGGAAGTCTGTTCACAAGGTTTAGGAGTGTGTTTATGGGAATTTTTGACCATTCTTCCAGGAGAGCATTTGAGAGAACATAAGAAATTTACAAATGAGAGGAGCTCATTTGTGATCATCAAGCTCGTTTGGGGAGAACTTAACTAATAGCTCAGAGTTGTTAAAATCTTATCTAGCTTTGATTTAAAGGAACCCAGTGTATAGCTTCCGCTACACTAGCAGGACGACTATTCCATACTCTAACTACACGCTATGTAAAGAAGTGCTTCCTCAAATTTGTTTTAAAATGTTCTCCCACTAATTTCCACTTATGGACACGAGTTCTAGTATTTAAACTAATATTGAAATAGCCATTTGGCTGAACAGCATCCAGACCTATTAAAAACTTATATACCTGGATCATGTCCCCCCTTAGTCTCCTTTGCTCGAGGCTAAACAGATTCAGCTCAGCTAAGCTCTCCTCATAAGACATTCCTCTAAGACCAGGAATCATTCTTGTAACCCTCTGTTGCACCTTTTCTAAGGCAGCAATGTCCCTCTTAAGGTAAGGTGACCAAACCTGCACACAATATTCTAGGTGGGGTCTTACCAAGGAATTATATAAATGTAACATCACCTCCCTTGACTTAAACTCCACACATCTAGAGATATAACCCAACATTCTATTGCCTTTTTTTATTGCTTCCCCACACTACTGAGAGTGGGACACGGAAGCATCAACATAGACACTGAGATCTTTCTGGTAATCAGCTACTTTTATTTCAGTGGAACCCAGAAAATACCTGTAGATTTAGATACTCCTGCTTAATTTTAAAATCATTAGTTATTTTCCATTTGTGGAACAGAGCCCTTTTCCGCCTGACTTTATTCTTAATTTGCTTAGTAAGCGACCTTGGTTGTCGTTTCCTAGATTTAGTTTTGCTGGAAACAGGTATGAAGTCCTCTTGCACTTGCAACAATGTGCTTTTAAAAAATTCCCATGCCTCTTCAACAGTTTTGCTATTTAACTCCATCCAGTTTACAGTTTCTAGTTTCAGTCTCATACCAAGTCAGCCTTCCTAACATTGCATACTTTTAATTTCGACTTTGCTCTTCGGACACTAAACTTAACCTTGAATTTAATGTTATGATCACTACCGTTTAATGGTTCTAAAACCTCTAATTTTCCAACCTATCCTGGTTATTAGAGAAAACAAGATCAAGGGGGCCTTCTCCCCTGGTAGGGGTATTACCAAACTGAGTAAATAAACAAACTAATTCCACCATCTCAAGTTCATTTACAGAAGAGCCAGACACTGTGTCCCACTGTATCCCAGGTAAATTAAAATCACCCATAACCACCACGTCATTTTTATTACTCATAATCTTGATATCATCATATAACATTCTACTTTCCTCTGCAGCTACATTAGGTTCTCTATAACAAACACCAACAATTAGGCCATTTGAGTCTTTAGCATCTAGTTTTATCAATACAGCTTCTGTACTTTTATTGTTATCAGTGAGCTCCCTTGCCTGCAAGTTTTCTTTTACATATACTGTAATACCACCTCCCTTCTGCCTATCTGGTCTCTACGGAACAACGTCTAACCATCCATATTATATTCTTCACCATTATTTACACTCATCCATGTTTCAGTTATTCCTATAATGTCGTAAGTGTCCGATGAAATTAAAGCCTCTAAATCATTAATTTTGTTTGTAATACTCCTAGCATTTAAATACAGACCACAAAGGGTCGGCCTTTTACAGTGCCCACTTTTAATATTTATTGGGGCTTTCAGTCTCTCCCCACATAAATTTGTAACTAACCTCCGTGCCCCCCAGTCCCCAGTTTAAACATTCCTCAACTACTCTATACATACGTCTCCCCAATACACTGGATCCCCTCCAGTTCAGATGCAATATGTCCAGCTTGTACAGGTCCCACCTATTCCAGAAGGTCTTCCAGTGCCCCATAGGCCTAAACCCTTCTTTCCTACACCACCATTTTAGCCACGAATTTCAACTTCTATAAATTTATCCTGCAGAACAGCCCTTCTGCCCTTTCCTATGTCATTGGTGCCAACATGCACCACGACCGCTGGATCCACCTGGGCCAAAAGTCTGTCCACGCGATTCGGAAGGTCCCCTACTTGGGCACCAGGAAGACAAGACACTGTACGGGACCCTCTATCACGGGTGCACACATAACTATTTACACCTCTGATAATTGAATCCCCAAGTACCACAACCTCCCTCCTCCTGGGGGTAGGCGGCTCCTTGGTGCCAAAGGGCCCACCTGCCTCCCCAGTCTCTTCCGGCTCTTAAGCTGGAAGCACCTGAAAGCTGTTAGACACCGTCACTTCAGGTGATGCCGTCTCTGAATCGTGTACGCCCTTTTCTGCTTGTACGACCTTCATTCACCCAGCTCTCTCGACCTACCATCATTCTCCCCCCCGGCCCACTTGTGAGATACACACAGTCTCCCTAAAAGGTGTGTTAGCTCTCTCCTTTTACTCATTGTTATGTTGGATGAGAGCCAGTTGCTCCTCGAGGTCACAAACCTGGATCATGAGTGAGTCCACTAACACTGCTAGCAGGCGAAGTCCTACTGGACGCAAGCATCCGGAAGGGAAAACATCTTGCAAACACAACACTGAGCTGGCCCCATAATTACCTAACTCACTATGACCCCGTCCTTTACTATCAGCTCAGTATATTAATATAGTGTATGTAAACCTTTAGTTGATCTAATTAACATATAGTTAAAACAATAATGCAGAGTACAATAAAACACTAAATGTTTTAACACTTGCGGTAAAACAGAACTTTTTTATAAAGTATGCGACAGCATCAGCAATTACAATCTTAAAATTAAACTTTTAAAATAACCAAATTAACAATTACCTACCTAAGACTAACATCCTGCTGAACCACATTTAGCTAAGCTAAAACGAAGTTGCTCTAGGGAGGCCTAAAATCCACAAAGAAACCCTCTCAAAGCAGGGGCGGGAAAAAAAGTGGAAAATGTCCTCCTGGCCGAGACCGGCGACCAAACAAAGCTGAAGAGTAACTGTCCTTTCCGATTTAATGTTACCGACTTGAAACAATATATTAATAATTTATACACCTGTGGCTATGGAAGCAATTGGAGCAATTCAATTGAATTCAATGATTTGGAGGGGCGTCCCAATACTTTGACAATATAGTGTATTTCCTTGTCATGTGTACCCTTACCAGTGTTGTACATGTGATCCTGTTGTGTCCCCAGCCATTGTGTAACTATGCTACTGTGTGTCTCCCAGGTGTGTGACCTCCCAGCATTTACCTGTTGCGTCTGGCACTGTGCTGTTCCTTAAGTACGGTCTTTTTAAGGACATTAAGAGCAACTTTGTGTCAGTTTGCCCCCTCAATCACTAGTTTGCTGCAGCATGTGCAACTTTACTTCAAGCTAAGGAGAGAAAAAAAAAAAAAAACCCCCACTACATAAGCATGAGAATTTACACATGCACATAAACTTTAAAACTGGTTATCAACATGAGATTTTTTACAAATGTATATAGATATATGCTTGTATTCCAGCTGTATGATGTGCTTGGATTACACCAGTACTACACCAGACACAAAGGTCCAATATACATACCATCCCATCTAAAATGCAGAAAAAGATGGGTTCTTGATATTAGACGAAAATCAGCATCAAGAGCATTACGTTAAGGTAAACGGGGCTCTTTCGGGACTTTTTAGGCGGCTCTTAAAAGAGCCTTTGTTTCGGTTTTTAAAACAAACTTATGCACGTTCACCACGGATACGACGAGCCAGCTGAATATCTTTAGGCATGATGGTCACTCGCTTGGCATGAATGGCGCACAGGTTGGTGTCCTCAAACAGACCAACCAGATAAGCCTCGCTTGCCTCCTGCAGCGCCATAACAGCCGAACTCTGGAAGCGCAGGTCGGTCTTGAAATCCTGAGCGATTTCCCTCACCAGACGCTGAAAGGGCAGCTTACGGATCAGCAACTCGGTGGACTTCTGGTAACGCCGGATCTCTCGCAGAGCCACGGTTCCGGGCCTGTAGCGATGAGGCTTCTTGACGCCGCCTGTGGCCGGAGCACTTTTACGTGCCGCTTTGGTAGCCAGTTGCTTCCTGGGCGCTTTGCCTCCAGTGGACTTACGTGCAGTCTGCTTGGTTCTTGCCATGCTTAAGACTTCACCGTATTTCGTGAACAAAATAGTAGTTTTCTTTGCAGTAACACAAACTTATAAAGCAGTACTAACCTGCTTTGATTGGTCGAGGTTATTTCCACGCCTCAATTGGTACAGTGGCGTTCCTCTTATTGGATGAGGAGCTTTGGCGCCCAAAGTCAAACACGCCGCTCCCTCTATGCATTTTAATTGAAAATAATCTAAAGAAATCGTGATCTATGTTACAGAAAATACGTACAAACAGCAGTTGACGAAAACACATACAGAATGAATGAAATGGTATGGCTTCCGAGTTAAATTTCTAAACATAATGCATGTTGAAATTGGACTTATAGAGTAGGATGACA
>JAODKE010004039.1:0-12117 GCA_026779605.1 Mormyrus hasselquistii
AGTTCTCCCCAAGCGAGCTTGATGGGCTGAATGGCCTCCTCTCGTTTGTATATTTCTTATGTTCTTATGTTCTTATTCCTACTTATGCTGCCATAGCCATATCTGCCGGAGCCTGCACATTGCACTTCAAATTGCACTCACCTAACTTTCCAATGTGACTCTTTGTGCCGGCCCCTGAAGGATGGGCTCCCCCTTTGAGTCTGGTCCCTCCCAAGGTTTCTTCCCAGGAGTTTCTCAGGAGTTTTTCCTTGCCACTGTTGCCTATGGCTTACTCACTGGGGGCTTTGGGTGAGGATGCTGTAAAGACGATGTAATGTTGTGATAATGCGCTATACAAAAATAAATTTGTTTGTTTGTTGTTTGTTGGAGTCTGAGGCCTCTCAGCCATTTTTGAGGTTATGTGACATGTCTTGACATTTTTAAATATTTCTAATCTATCTAAAAAACATTTACCCCAAAGTGCTACAAATGCTTTTATTCAGCACAAACTCAGCACCAATAATCTGAGACCCTTTTGAATTTCAATATTACATTTTTTGTTTTCTGTTGTTTAAACATACACTTTTCAAAAACCTACTTTTCTGAGGTGGTGTGAAATTGAAAAAAATCACAATTTTTTTTTTTTTACCCAAGATTTTTTCATTCTTGAGCTTATGATATAGGGGGTGGCTACACATAGGTGAATTTGACATTCTGAAATTTTATGTGGTTTGATTACTAAAGTGTTAGAACTATTTTTAGCCACTATTTTTTCAAAGTTAGCAACCTACACAAAGAATATTGATGAGATAAGTGTCACCACACCTTTAATAATTTGCATACTGTCAGTTATCCATCCCCATCTATCAGTATCAGCATGAGAGAAATCAATAAAGGACCAAGCGCTAATTCCTGTGGTACTCCATATGTGACAAATGACACTGATGATGGAGTACCTGTATCTGACTGTTTAACATATTGATAACGATTAGTCTAGCACGATTTATACCACTTTAACTCCATTCCACACAACCCAACCTCAAATTTAAGTCTTTGTAACAGGAGAGAATGAACAACCATGTCAAAAGCAGCACTAAGGTCCAGAATCAAAAAAAGTGAACTGTCACGTCCTGATCGTGCCACTACTCCTGTGCGCCACATCCCCTCGTTAACCTCGTATGGAATCACCGTGTTACCAGCTGTTCCTAGTATTGTCTAATTGAGTCTGTGTATTTAAATATTTCCCAGATAGCCTTTCCCCAGTTCTGTCATTAACGTTGTTACCTGTTTTGTTCCATGTGCCTTGCTGTTTGCCAAATAAATCCCTCGTTCCTCAATTCTTCTCAATTTCCTTCTCCTGCTTCCCTCGTCCGTGCCCCCGTCAGATGTGACAGAATGACAGAACTGCAGAAGAAGCCTCATCTGACCGAAGCTGAGTAACTTGGACTGGTAAACAAGGTCATCTCCTGGCTCAATCAACCCAAGGTTTAGTAGGACCCCACTGTTGGAGCCATAGCTCACCGGTCTAGGGATATCCTGGAGACGATGTCCCTGACAGAAGAATCTCACCTTGCTGAAGAGGTGAGAGTAAACCTGTGACAGCTGAGACACGGGGTGTCAGAGGCCAAATTGTAGCAGGTAGTCACAGACTGTATATTGCCTTATAGTCCTCTGGCAGAATTGCCAGAGGTATCACAGGCTCTGCCAGAAAAAGCAGGGAAGACGAAAAGGCGGAAAAACTGAAGATAGAGTACCTGATGGGTCACTTGGACCTCTTGAAGGGGGGGTGCATCTCCTCTAGGCCAAGTGTGAATGGCTCATGCATACACGTAAGAGATCCTACATATTCAATGAAAGATGGACAGAAATGGTGATGTAACGGTTCGTGGTGGGTAAGCAGGCAAGGAGACGAAATGGAGCCGGACTGACAGGGCAAACAGGGTTTAATTGGGGTAGGCAGGCAGACAGGCATGAACATAGGTCGACAATACACAACAATGACTGACGCAAGACTCAGGAAGACGGGGACTCATATACACTGGCAGACCAGGGATTAACGGGACACAGGTGATCACAATCGGGCAAGAACACAAGTTAATGAGGTGGGCGTGGCACACGGGAGGATCGGACGGAGCGGATCGTGACAGGTGACATGACTTAGATTTTTTCAGTTTATTTATCCAACTGAAGTATTGGGGCACACATCTTAATCACTGCATTCAGGTGTTTCATTCAGATGGAGTGACGAATCACACTCTTCAGTCTGGCAGTTTGATAGCCGAGTCTAGGAGAACATTACCTCCCTGAACTGTGCCAACTGTAAAGTTTAGTGAAGGAGGGATAATGGTATGGGGTTGGGCTAGGCCTCTTGGTTCCAGTGAAGCATACTCAGAATTCAGATATTTTGGACAATTCTATGCTTCCAACTTTGTGGGAACAGAATGGGGAAGGCCCTTTTCTGTTCCAGCATGGCTGTGCCTAATGCACAAAACAAGGTCCATAAATAATTGGGTTGTGTGAGTTTAGTGGAAGAACCTGACTGGCTTGCACAGATCCCTGATTGCAACCCTGTTGAGCACCTTTGGGATAAACTAAAATGAAGATTGCAAACCAGGATTTCACTTTCAGCATCAGTGACTGACGTTACAAATGCTGGTGCTGCCTTCACCACAGCTGCATGGGCTCTACTCCACAGACAGCAATGGATGATGGGAAGTGGTATAACAAAGATTGGAAAACGAGGTTGGCTAAAATGATTGGTTGCTAGTGGTTAAATTCATTCAGGAGGTCATCTGGACAAATGGAGAGCTAGACATTCTCTTCCAATTCAAGGTGCTCTCTTCTACATGCAATCTCTGTCTGCAGATTGGGGTATAGATCCCCCCAAAATGCCATGAGGAGTGCCGGCTAACTCCATCGACTAGCCACTGCGACACTCTGAAATTCAATAGTCCAAAGCCATACAAGATTGCTGACACCGCTCCAGCAACTGATTGGCAACATCTTGACCGTGGGATGGGTGATACCTTCAAATAAGTAGTAAAACTGCCATATGATCAGGGGGCTGGGCTGCACTGATGGTACAGAGCCATCACTCACTCACAGGCTCTGCCAGTCAGCTAGATATACAGCTCAGACTGCATATTGTAGCAAAACCTTGGTAGTGTTCAGGAGACTGGTAGTGTTCATACCACTCTGGCATCAGGTGATGCCGGGCATGCTCGGATACTAGTTTGGCAGTGACCAAACTAGATAGAAGAACTGCTGGAGGTATTGATCAGCTAGTGGATATGGTGACTTAAGCGTCTGCCTCTCAGAGCAGCTCTGATCGCCCACCCACTTGCAAATCGCGCTATTTGCTTGATAGCAACATGATAATCCGATAGTTAGTATTGGGTAAAGACATGAATACGCCCATTGTAACTGAAATAAACAAGAGCACATGTTGGTAGTGTTTACACTGATCGGCTACAAAATGGCATGCGCATATGTCTTTGCTGCTGAAGTTTTGCGGCCGTGTTGCCCCTTTCAGCAGCAGCTCTCATGCCTGTGTGCATGGCTCAGTGGGCTAAGCCTGTGTGCTTATAATAATGAGGTTGCTGCTTCAGATCCAGCCTATCTAGAACGTCAATAGTGATCTTCAGCTGAGAGCAGTGCTATATACCCCTGATGCAGGTAAAACAAAGAAATGTGACGTAGTTTGCTTTTTTTGCTGATTTAACCTAATTTTAAAAACTTTAATACTTCCAACAATGGACGTTTTGAAAAGAAGACAGATTATGGATTTAGTCAGTGTTTTCTTCATGATTCTACATAATGATTTCAGTGAGATATAAACTGAAATACATGAGAAAGATACGTGGTCGATGATGCCCTCATCCCTATAGCTTTAATAATAGTGAATTATTTTATTTCCGTCAACTCTGCATAGGCACTGCATCACAGTTTTCATTTTTCATTCTATCTACTAATAAACTGAAAAGGATTTTATTGTTGCTATTTTTCTTGCGTTTCAAATTACCTTTCCAAAGTAATGAGTGTGGGGTGCAGTGACATTCCAAACTGATGGGCCGTTGACAGTATGCTAACTACTACAGGTGTGGGGACACCTATCTCATCAATATTCGTTGTGCAGGCCACTGACTATGAGAAAAAGAGTGTCACTCTAAAGTTCTTACACTTTAGTAATCAAACCACATAAAATTTCAGAATGTCTCTTTCACCTATGTATAGCCAACCCCTGTGTCTATACGCTCAGAGCTCAGAAGTCTTGCCTAGAAATGTCAATAATGTGATTGTTTACACTTTCTCAGCATGTCTGAAAATAGGTTTTTGAAAAGCATATGTTTAAAGTTGATTTTAACAAAAAATAGAATAACATTCTAAGTGGTCTCAGATTATTGATCTTGAGTTTGTACTGAATAAAAACACATGTAACCCTTTGGGATGAATGTTTTTTAGATAGGTAAAATATTTTAAAATGTCAAGGCATGTCAGACTACCCTGAAAGTGGCTGAGAGGCAAGAGACTCCAGAGGGTTAAATGCGTGTATGTGCAGGAGACTGAAATCCTTCCCAGTTTGCTCCAACAAGTAGCTATCAATTGTGAATGCAAATAAGCTGCTTACTCATGAAATATGCAAATCAATCCTTTTGTCAAGGTCTGCACCCATCAGTCCCAGCCTTTCATGTCTCCTCCCCGTTTGGCCAGCTGATGTCGCTGGCTATCCTGTCCTGTCCGTTGTTTTTCTACTTTATGAGTTTTCTGATTTGTGTTTTGTTTTGGATTTTGCTTGGTGCGTGTGTTTGACACCAACAGGGAAACTAAGAAACCGGAAAATGTACTAAGGACAAGTAATACATAATCGCATAGATCCTTGATTTAATTGTTAGTTTCAGCTGTTACATGTTTTCTTGCGTCAGTCCTTGTGTGCTCTACCTGACTGCTGATTGTCCTGCACCCTTCCTGATTGGTTAATTGTTTCAGGTCTCAGTTCTACTGTGTCATTACCCGGTTCGGTTTGTGTATTTATGTACAGTAAAGTTAAGTTGGTCATTGCGTCAGAAGATTAGCAGCCAGTGTTAGTTTATAAGTTTGCGCTATGTTCCCTTGCTTGTTCTTGCTCCCTGTGTTGCCGTAATCCCTTGACATTTCTTGTTGTTAGTTTTTGTTTTCCAAAGTCTGACAATAGTGTCTGTTAATGAACAAATAAGGATTTTGAATGCGAGGCACTGCAAAATGTTATATTTGAGAGGCTAAGCACATTTATTACAAACAAGAAAAATGTACCCTCCTGGCCAAAGCTTAATATTGTGCAACTTGGGTTTTAGCCATTTTTTTTGCCCAGGAGTGTGTAGACATAATATTGTTCATCATACACATGCATTGTAAATTAGTTTCTAGTACTTTTTCACTATTTTGCATTTTCAGATTAGATGCGAAATTGCATTTTGGTGTCAGAGTACTTGTACGTTGTGCAATAATGATAAAGTTGAATCTTTAAAAGTAGGTTATATTGCAACAAAATAACAGTGCAGTAAATTTTATCAACTTTAAAAAAGGTGGTTATATCTGATGAAAAAGAGAAGGAAATAACTTGCTGCACACAGGGCAAGTGTGATTACAACTGTCAGGGGAAACCCCACATCTTCACCCTCAAAATTTGACATGCTCGTGGAATGTAAAATAGGAAATGAACCTTTATGCACTGTTGTGCCAGAGCATCAGTAGAGGGACTGATGTTGGACGTGAAACTGAAATTAATCATAAGTTGACCCAGATCATCGAGCTACTATACCTGTCAATGTCATTTTCCCCTCATCCCCTCATCAGAATGGTCACACATACTGCATTTAACCCGATAAAGAAGGCACAGCTATACAAGAAGCATAATTCATATATCAAGCAAGAAAAGGGGGTTATGCCCTCAATGATTTTTTGCAACAAGCAACAATGTGGAACATGGCTTATTTTGTCCACATTTTGAACCTAACTGGAATCCAAAGAATCCCATTATTCTGAAAATGAAAACATGGTGGTAGCCTACTATGGTTATATTTAGTCATTCTTACAAACATGGGAATCCTTCAATAAAAATAAAATGTTACAGTGAAAAACAGTTTGAATTTTGTGCAATTGACATTACCTTACCTTTAGCATTATCCTACATTTGTAGCTGATTTAATGATCGTTCAACCATTTTCCATAAATACTAACAAATTTGGTTGAACTCTATATATTCTGCCAAGAAGAGTGGTCAAATATCTTACCAAAATTCTTCCAGAAGTTTGTTTAAGACTCCCAAAGGCATCTCATCGAGGTGAAACATGCCTGATCCTGAAACATTTAACCAAATATTAGGTGTGCTATATCTATATTTTTGATCCTGTGTTGGTTTCAGAAGACTAACAATAAATTGAAACTTGTGCATCAAAGTTATTGATACTCTTTTAAATGCACCTCAGACCTCCTGCATTGAACCTTCTACTGAGGCATGTGAAGAATTTCTAAACTTTTTCGTGGATAAGGTGAATAATGCTAGGGCTCATATACCCACTACAGTTTTTGACCCTTTAGTTTCTGTCCACTGCTCTGCTGTGTTTTACCAATTTGAGCCCGTGACATTTCTATTTGAGATTGTTAGTCAATTGAAGCCCTCAGGTTCTCCTGTTGATGTTATCCTACCTCGGTTTTTTAAAGAGGTTTTTTCAGTTTTGGGAACGTCTGTTCTGGCT
This sequence comes from Mormyrus hasselquistii, assembly GCA_026779605.1. Classification (NCBI taxonomy): domain Eukaryota; kingdom Metazoa; phylum Chordata; class Actinopteri; order Osteoglossiformes; family Mormyridae; genus Mormyrus; species Mormyrus hasselquistii. The sequence continues at coordinate 6,714 of JAODKE010004039.1, forward strand.
ATTATCAATGGTAGCCTGTCCTCAGGCGTAGTTCCGAATATATTTAAACATACGATAGTTCAACCATTGATAAAAAAAACCTTGCCTAGACCCCACTGTCCTATCTAGCTATAGACCTGTATCTAAGCTTCCATTTCTGTCAAAAGTTTTGGAGAAAATTGTGTATACTCAACTGAAAAGCTTTTTAGATGAAAATGATGTGCTTGACGTTTTCCGGTCTGGTTTCAAGTCTTTCCATAGCACAGAATCTGCATTACTGAGGGTTTTTAATGACATCCTTTTGGCTACAGATTTAGGGGACTATGTGATTGTAGTTCTTCTAGACTTAACGGAGCCTTCGACACAGTAGACCATAATGTTCTAATATCTTATCTGGAGCACTGTGTAGGCATTCGTGGTATGGCCTTGGAGTGGTTCAAATCGTACCTGGCTCAGAGAACTGTTTGTATTAGGTTAATGATTTTAGATCCTCCACGGCTCCACTGTTATGTGGGGTTTCGCAGGGATCCATACTTGGGCCTCTGCTATTTTCGCTTTATCTACTGCCTCTTGGCTCCATTCTTAGAAAGCACAAAATTGCCTTCCATTGTTATGCAGACGATACTCAGGTCTATGTACCCTTAAAACGCAAGGATGCCTACTCCATACAAACGTTGGTTGTATGTCTAGAAGAAATGAAAGCTTGGATGGCAGTTAACTTTTTAAATTTTAATGAAAATAAGATGGAGGTGATGGCCTGGTGGCACCAGTGGGACTTCATCTTCTCCTGTGGTCCTGGGCCCTCTAGCACAATATGGAAAGCCTGTTGTCATGAACCTGGGTTTTAGAATATATAATGATTTTAAATTGGACAGCAAGATTAGTGCACTGGTGAAATCCAGTTTCTTTCAGCTAAGACGTTTAGCGAAGATAAAAAACATTCTCAAGAGATCTCTTTACAACTTTAATCCATGTTTTCATTACAACTCGGCTGGACTATTGTAATTCCTTGTATGTTGGTGTAAGTCAGTCCACATTGTCTCGTCTACAGCTGGTGCAAAATGCTGCCGCACGCCTTTTAACTGGAACATGGAAGAAAGAGCACATTACTCCTGTGTTATCCTCACTGCATTGGCTGCCTGTTCATTTTAGAGTTCATTTTAAGATTCGTGTGTTTGTTTTTAAGTCTTTAAATGGCCTTGCCCCACCCTACCTTGCTGACCTGCTACATTTGCACTCTCTTTCCCGGCCGCTCAGATCGGCTGGTCACTTGCTTCTGGAGGTGCCGCGGACACAGCGGAAGCTCAGCGGGATAGGGCTTTTTCCGTTGCAGCTCCCAAGCTCTGGAATTCGTTGCCAGTTCACATCAGGCAGGCATCTTCACTGCTCATTTTTAAAGCTGCTCTCAAGACCCATCTATTCTCCTTGGCTTTTGACCCAGTGTGAGTGTTGTTCATTTTCATGTTTGGTTGTGGTTATACTATGTTATGTATGTTATGTTCATTTATTTCATTTTATTTTATTTTATTTTATTTATTTTATGATTTTATGCATTGTATGTCCAGCACTTTGGTCAGTGGTTGCTGTACGTAAAGGGCTTTATAAATAAAGTTGACTTGTCTTGACTTGACAAAGTTGTGATTTTTTTTATTGTGTGTTATAATCATTCTGCTACAGAAGAACAGTTGTACAAATTATTGGAAGCCCAAAACTGTCGTGACAAATATGTGTAATAAGTGTACATAAACATTTAACCACAGCTGTGCAGTATCTCTCATGAGAAGGATATGACTGGTTTAAATAAGGTACTTAAAGTAACCAAGGTTACAGCAGCAAATGTGATGTGAAAGAGACTAAATAATAATTATAATTGATATTTTTATTGGGAAATCGTCTTTTTACGCCTCCCTCAAGTTGTTCTTTTTTGTAGAGTAAGCTGTCCACAAAGTACAGCCACCTGTTGGGGCACTCAGGGAGCTGGGGGTTAAGGGCTTTGCTCAAGGACCCACAGATGTGCTGAGGCTGGGTTTGAAGCTGTGACCTTTTGATTACAGGCACACAGGCTTAGCCCACTGAACCACTAAAACCCTTCAACATACATCAAAATGCTATTGGTCTCACCCTTGTTGGCTGAACACAGCCAGCCTTCTCATACAATGCACATTACTTTATTAGGTAAAACACTAACAAGTGGGCCTGTTTTGTAAGACTGAAATGAAAATCAAAGTAGTAAGACATGAAAGCTGCAGGCTGGTTGCAGAATGTGGAGCACACTTCAGATTTTGTTAGGGCTGTGGCCTCTATCACTTTCTTTTGAAGTGCCTGGTTTCCAAGACACTACCGCATCTGTTTGTTGTTCTTTGCCTCATATCTCTGTTTTTTTTTAAACTAGAGCAAAGTGCAAAGTGTAGTTTCCAAAACATCAACCTGACCACAGGCCAAGCCAGGTCAACTGTTTCATGCATGGATGAAAGCATGTGGGTGTGCATGTACTGTAGCGCGTGTGATGTAATTATAATGGTGCTGTGGTTGAAAATAAGACCATTGTGATTTAAAGCTTTTTGTCAAAGAAATATGTGCTTATGGGAGAACAATATATAAGTCAGTTTCACAGAATATATCAGAGGTTTATTTAAGACTTTTCATATTCAGGGGTTAAATGTAAAAACTTATATCGGAATTCCTAGGTTTCCCAGAGGATTCCCTCGCTCTCTTTTCCATCCCTTTTTTTCTGTTGGCCACTATTGGGACAGATTTGTATAGTGCAAAGTAGTAACAAATCATTTCCACTGACCTCTTTAATGAAAACTTCATATAAATTTAGGGACATAGTACTAGGCAGTACAATTTCACAAAACAACAAAAATATTACATAGATCAATGGCCATAGCTATAGTTCTATACACTATATATACAATTATTATATACAATTTCCCTAAATATCTGTTTAACAAAAATACACCAATTAAACTGAAGTTTATTGTCCTTTAATATGATTAAGATTGACTTTATTAACCCCAGGGGTAAATTCTGGAATCATTTTTGGAATTTAAAGGAATCAGCTCAACACTTGAGCCGAGAACATTGAATGGCACTTTTTGACATACACAAATACGGAGGCATCTAACCTGTTGCTGCTCTGCAGTGATCATATACCTCTGCTATGTGTAGGACATGACTTCAGTTATTAGTCATATGCAGTACTGACCTCCCAGTCTTTTTGGAGCAAGATATCAGTTTACAACAGGTTTGATCAGGATGATCAGGCTCTGCTCAGCTCTGCTGCTATTTCTAACAGGTATGAAATGTTGACTTTTTTCCGCAGTGTTCTCATTTTGTGTAAAAAATCATTTATGGTGATACAGTAATTAAACATTTCATATGTGTGCTAATTTTGCTTGCTTTATTTTTGCATTTTAGTGATTAATTTATTGTAGAGCTCAAATAATTTTCTCTCATTTTTGCCTTCAGCAGTTAATCTTGTCCTGCTCACCCAGGCTGAACACATGAAGACCTTCCACCTCAGAGATACCATCACCCTGCACTGTTCCATCTCTTCTGCAGATAGCACCTACTTCTACTGGTTTAAACAGGCAGTAGGGGAGTCACCTCAAAGTATAATGTCTGTTTACAGTTATAATATGGAACTTGTACTTTATGGGAAGTTCCAAGGGGATCAGCGCTTTGCAGTGTATAAAAATTTGACAAACATGAGTCTGACCATTTCAAATGCAAAGCCCATGGATTCCGGCTTCTATTTCTGCTGTACACGAGACTATGAGCATATTGTCACGCCCAGCTCCGTACCATCTTCCTGTGTGCTACGCCCACCTCATTACCTCGTGTGATGCCCTGAGTGTGATCACCTGCGTCCTGTTAATCCCAGCCCAGCCTGTGTATTTAGTTCGCGTCTTTCCCCAATATGTCAGATCTGTCATTGGATTGTCAGGTAGTGTTGCGGATGTTCGTGCCTGTCTTCCTGTCATTCCTATTAAACCCCGTTTTCCCCGTCCCTCTGGCTCTGCACGCCTCCTTGCCTGCTCGCCTGCCCACGATCGTGACACATATCATTTTCTGGAACAATTTTTTCTTGAAATATGAAGGTAACAAACTATTAATGTTAAACACAGTTAAATCAGTATGCATTTCAGGTAAAGGAAGACCTAATTCAATTACAGACATAATTGCATACACCTGTATGTTATCAGGTTTTAAATATTTCCATTGGTTGACTGAATACATGTGGCAGCAAAGTCATCTACCGGAATATTGCTTTTCATGTCTTAGTCCATCTTAGCTCTTTATCAGAATTTTCAGTTGCAAATATGTTTAAAAATAATCCTAGAAGAATAAAATACCACATTAACCTGACACACACATATCTCTTATTGCTAACATTTTCTTACAGGTCTAGGAACTACAAAGAAGTATTTCAGCCAGCAGCCTGTGTCTAACCCAGTCCAGCTAGGAGACACTGTGAACCTGCAATGTTCAATACAGACTGAGAGCTGTGCAGGAGAACACAGTGTTTATTGGTTCAGACATGGATCAGGAGAATTCCTTCCAGGAGTCATTTACACCCATGGAAATAGAAGTGATAAGTGTAAGAAGAGCCCTGAGGCTGGATCTCCTACACAGAGCTGCGTTTACAGCCTCCCCAAGAGGAACCTCAGCCTCTCTGATGCTGGGACTTACTACTGTGCTGTGGCCATGTGTGGGGAGATCCTTTTTGGGAATGGGACCAAGCTGATCATTAAAGGTGATTTATTTTATTATGATAATTATATATGGGCATCTTTAGGTATTTAAGTTTAAATATTTTGTGGAATTTCATGATGATAAGAAAATTTAGTTCAGTGGTTCCCAAACTGTGGTACCACGCATGATACTCAGATGGCCTCCAGGTGGTACTTGCTGTATTTATCGACAACATTTCAAAGCGTTGCCTTGCCAAATAGGCTAACTACTCTAACTGAAATGGTAATTGGAACGTACCACCTATGTCTCCAACGTACGTTCACTGTGCAACAAACTGGACGAGCTGCAGCTACTGGTGAGAAACCGTGATTTTTCTGCATCTTCCGTCCTGTGCTTCACTGAGACGTGGCTGTGTGGACTCATTCCGGACTCCGCGCTGCAGCTCCCCAGCTTCCAGCTTTTACGCGCAGACCGCGACGTGGAACTCTCTGGCAAATCAAAAGGCGGCGGAATATGCTTTTTCATAAATAACGGCTGGTGTAATGATGTGTCTGTGATTCTTCAACACTGCTCCTCCGACCTGGAATCATTTTTCATAAATTGCAAACTAGGGCTGTCCCCGACTATGAATTTTCATAGTCGAATCAGAATTTTCGAATCTTTCTATAGTCGACCGATAGTCGAATCATCTAGGCCTATGTGTGTGTGTGAATGGGTTGGGAGGGGC
>JAODKE010004040.1:0-10459 GCA_026779605.1 Mormyrus hasselquistii
GCTGAAAGATGAAGGAAAATGGAGATAATGACAAGGACATCAAAGAAGGACTCAAAATTAACTTCAATTTCTTTTCTGACGTATTATGTGAATAATTATGGGAATTTCGTCACCCTTTTTAATGGAAGTGACACCTTACACTACTCGTATTAATTAACTGTTAAATTGTTTTGTTTCTTTAACAAGGAAAAGGGTGGCAGCTATGGATTTATGCTCAGTATTTCAGGTGTGAGAGGTAAAGCGTTTGCCTTAATAAGCACATTCTCTTTTTTTAACTTAACCTACAAATGTTAAAAAAAGATATAGTTGAGCCAAAGAGGGTTTACCATTAATTACATCTGTATTTTAATTTGAATTACTGCATTTTTGGCTGCTGTTAGTTTCAGTACAGCTGAGTCTGAAAACGAATTTTTAATACTTGTGTTTTAGTTTTTTGTTTATTTGTAATGCAGTTTTACTGATTGTATCTTATTTAGTAAATGATTTTTACATGAAATTCAAATCATGTATGAAACTGTTAAAATACTTCACGCTAAAGGTGATGTTGTAAAGGTAACCTCTTTTTTTCTGTAATTCTCTGGATAAAAGAAATCAACGTCGCATACAAAATCTCATGAGAGTTCATACTTACTGAGATGTAAGAGCTTTTTTGGGATTTTAACCCTTTCATGCATGGTGGTCAGTACAGTGGATTGCTATTCAACAGCCATTGAATTGGAAATGCACAGGTTTCAATGGTATAACTGCATATCAGCCACTACAGTGGATGCTGTTGCATCATTCTATAGGCTTTTACTCACTAGCCAGCAGTTGTTAATGCAACTAAAATTCCTTTCAGCTAAGATGGCCGACCGACTGGCAGAAAAGTTGATCATTGCAGGACTATCTTGCCAGTCAGAGCAGATTATTCCCTTCAAAGGCCATCTGTCACTCAAGCAGTAAAGACCCAAACCCGGGTAGTGACGGTGTGGGTGAGAGCAGGGACCTCATAATACATGTACAGATTTGAAGTGTACCAAGGTTACAATCAAATGCATACAGTTCACTAAAGTGGACATGTAAATAACCTTTTGAACAAAATGCATGTTGCAAAAAAAAGTTTTTTCAGAGAAATAAAACCACATAGGAAAAAAATTCTTACTGGTTCTCATAATTCATGCATGGAAGGGTTAACTTTAGGAATTCAAAGTAAAAAAAATAATACTAGGAAAAGTGAAAATGTGGTTTTAGCTATATGTATCATGTAGCTGTAGACACTGATATAGAATGTTATTCAATTAGGAGATAAAACTGAGCAGCCCAATTAGTAGTAGTGTCAAAGCTTAGAGCATCACTTTCTGCGTTGTGAGCATCAGTCAAGGCCTGAGGTCAGTGCCAAGCATGGAGTCATTCGAGAGCCATGGTGATGTCATCCTCGCGCCTTCAGTCTGTCACATGGGCTTAATATCAATGGGTGTCAAACACAAGAAGATGAGATAGCAGTGATAGCAGTGCCGTACAGCACATCATTGGCAAGCCGGAGCTAAACCAGCAAGAGGGACCAGAGCGCGGCCACCAGATTGTCATCACAATCAGTTTTACTTGCACAAAAATGTTCTGTATGCAGAAGGAAAAATGATTGGTTCAGATAGATAACCAATCAGATTGTAAAGGTGGTGGGTCCAAGACATCTGACCCAAGCACCTTCCATGGTGCGTTTGTGTCCCCTCTGCAGAACACATTCAAGAGCTGCTGTTTCACCAACAGAGAGCTTCCCTGGTGTTTACCAATGTAGCACCTGGGACAGTGGACCTCACGTGGGGAAGGCTGGCTGGGCTTTTCGTGGGCCTGAGAGGAGCACTCAGCTCCCTGGTCCTTACTACAAAGAGGACACATGTCCGTCGTATCTGCTTAGCATAGGTCTGGGCATTTGGCTCTCCCAGACCATGCAGGTGCCGAGTGGATTGGTGTGGGGGTTGGAAAGGCACCAGTCCTGGTACGCACTCTTCATCCACTTCACGACATACACCTTGCTCCCACTGCTTCTGTACGGGGTGTCTCACCTCCACCCTTCCCATCCTGGTGGAGACCATGCAGGATTACAATGAAGCCACACTGCTCAGAAAAGTGATGGCGTCTCTCACGGCAGGTTTTTAGACATTACATGCACATTTCTGGAAGACAGTAGAACCAGGTCTTCTCAGGCTGGTAATTTGATCTTTATATTTCAAACATTGACAAAGCCCAACTCCTCAGTAGCTGGCAGGGTGGTGTCATGTTGTGGCGCCAGCTCTGATGCTTCTCTCTGCCCGGGCGGGTTCAAGTTTCCATCCTGGCTCAATATGTGTGGATGTGCATGTTTTTGTCTCTGGGATTCCTTTTTGGTTCTCTGCTTTACCCTCACGCTAGTGTTAACTGGAGATTCCAAGTGGGTTATCAATGTGTGTGTGAATGGTATGTGACTGTTCCCAGTCCTTGGTTATTCACTTATGCCACTAACTTCCAGGATATGCTCCCAATCTCTGAATCCCTGCATAGGTAAAGCACATCAAAGGGTAAAGATTTACTAGCTGATTACTTTATCTAATTGTTTAACCTTTATTGTTTTGTTTGTATTTGAATGAAAGGTCAAATGAGATTCCTTGTAAGGGTTACCTTAGTTGGCCAACAAAACTGATTCTGTCTCTGACCATTAAAAAAAAAACAAGAATAAAAAAATAATGCAATATAGTGGTTATTTTTGCATTTTGCCTTTTTTAAGCACACAAAATGGGAATTGATAATGAATTAAATCCAGTATCCATGTCTAAGGTGAACTGTCTTTTCATCAAAGAATAATTTGGCTAGACATTAAGTATGTGCTGTAATGAAGCTGCATTGGATAGATGAATGGATGCAACTATCTATAGACGGCATGTGCTCAATTCTTCAGCCATTACTGGAGGGATTCTGTACATGGGCATGAAAACAGCAGGCCTGTTCATCTACCCCCTGTCAGGCAGTGCCCAGAGGCAGGTCTTCCTGGAAACATGGCGCAGCATTGAAGGTCACCTCAAGTTAGAGAGGGAGATCCACAGATAGGTTAGGGTATATGCTTCCTGTGGTCGCCTGGTTCACTAGACATACAGGTCTAATATCTACACTCCATTAAAAGGATTATATAATACGGATTAATTAATTTAATAATAGTCATTATGTATCTTGGGATTTTATTTCCCCTTGGAGCAGGTGGGCTTGGTTTTGCAAGTGCTTATGTTTTAAATTTTGTGAAGTGATAATTTCCTCTGTAATTAACTCTATTAATTTTGTCATTTTGCCAGGTTTTGGTGAAAGCTTTTCCAAAACTTGTGAAGTTCGTTACTAACTGCAATAAAAGATGAATGACTACATATCCGCTCTGATAACAGGACAGCTGCGGTTAAATTTGTGGAATGGAGGGTTTAATAACTGCCTTGCAACCAGTGTTTTAAAATACTGCCCATGATTTGTCAAGATAAATACAGAGAAGTTTGCAGGTTTAAAAAGTCAACAAAGTGGTGCGGCATGTTTGAAAGTAACTGATATCTATATGGATGTCTGTGCTACACAGGAACGCTTGTTGTTATCTATCCTGCCTCGCTTTGTTGCCTTGGAGATGATAGCGGACATGCGCACTTTAGACAACAAAATACTGACCCAGCAGTTCCACAAGATCTGCATTCATCAGTTAATGGATGTTAGGTTCGCTAAACAGCCAGCCTAGCACACGGAACACAATATGCTCTACTGTAAACAGCTTCAAAATAGCATGTTTCTTTGACATGATGATCTTCCTCTATGTCTTTCAGCATCAACAGCTTGTGATCACTCTGAGTGAGCTGTTTGGACGCTTGTCCACCTGGCAGAGGTATGAATCCAGTGACTAGATGGATTCACCAGCACGAGTACACCCAGTGAGTCACTGCACCTCTTGTTGGTAACCTTAGGTTACCAGTTCAAGAGACAACAAAATACTGCCCCAGCTGGGTACATGACGTAAATAAATAGCAAGGTTGAGCTAACAACTGTAAGCTACAGTATGTAAGTCACTGTATACTTCATAAATACTGAAGGATGCTAGTGACTTTTGGCTTATATTTCCTATTTATTTTCAAGCTGGTTTTGAGGTATATGAACACAGATAGAGGCTACAGTAAAAGAAATGTTCTCATTCTGGTAGATGGGTGCATGTGCTTTTCAATTAGTTAACAGATGCCCCTGATCAAAGGTGACCTGTTTCATTAGGGCGACAGCACCGTGCAACGATCTAGAACTAGAATCAGAATTTTTTGAGACACTCAGTTGCTTTATGCCAAATCTCCCTCTGACTTGTATAACCCTACTTGTCTTTGCGAGAATAGAACAGTGTCAATGTCTCAGGGTTTTGCTACCTTATCTACCTGTTTCTTGTCCCCCTCTTGCCTCAGAAGCATCGTTGCAGGCGGATCAAGATCCTGGGGGACTGTTACTATTGTGTGTGTGTTGGGCATTCCAGAACCCCAGCCTAGCCATGATTGGCACCATACAGTTAGCTTGGCTAACCCAGCGGCCATTCAACCAGGACCAGCTCTACCCAATCATCAGCTTGGACCACCCAAGAGGCCATGCATATGACTCTCCAAGTTTTACCAAATCGCTGTTTACAGAGTTTAAATACACATTGTGAGTTTTCAGGTTTCCCTTAATTTCACCTGGTTTAGCCGCACGGCTGAGATATTTCCCGGGGGTCTGTACTACAAAGTGGGCTTACTGGCTTATCGGGGTAAATTGTCGGATTTAAGGTAGTCTGGGCAAATTGTAAATGAACAAATATGCTCTCTGCAACCTATTGAAAATGATCTTGTCGGTCAATTTCTGGTTGCAACCCACCAGCCGGGAAATTCATTTACCTGATGCCTTTACCTAAGGCGACTAACCGAAAAGTGAAGAGTTACAACTTGCATGTGTTTCCTGGGCTCTGAAACTGTAACCTTTGCATTGGTAGCACAATAATCTACTTGTTGAGCTACTGGAGCGGACGAGCAGTGTTCTGCTAATATAATCATGTAATCCCAATAATTCTGTAGCCCACCCAGGCTTTCAAAGCTGGAGCCAGGTCTACTTTCAGGTAGCTTGGACTGGCAATGCACCCATGTTACAGTATCTTAGCACAAATCCTAATGTCCCGTATTGTATGTAATCATATTTTTACAAGTTTTTTTTGTGCTTTTCTGCTGTGTGATAGCAGACTTCATCAATTTAGTGGCTCCCCCTGGTGGACTCTTTTATTAACAGGTATAAACAATGAACGCATCACTTGCCATAGGCTTTACAATTCATTTAAAACTGCTAAATTTTCATCTGCCAATTACATATACAGTACCGTGCTGCATTGCCTAGAGGCAAGACAGAATTCCAGGCTTTTTTCCTTTGATTGGCTCCTCTCAGGTGTGTGAATGGAAAACTGAAGCATGATGTGGACGTGCGGATCGGGATTCACTCTGGTTGCTTTCTGTGAACTGGGCCTTCACAAATGGCATTTTGATGCTTGGTCTTGGGACGCTGATGTGGCCAATATGCTAGCGGCAGGAGAGACCCCAAGGTGAATGTTTTGCTTTTAAAGGCACCTAAGAAGCTATTCCATCTGAAGACTACATTTTTATAGGGGAGACAAGACAAACGTTCCCCAAAATGTGATAGGAAACCTCTTATTTTGATATTGTGGGGACCATTTTTCAAGGTCCCCAAGGATCTTTGCATGCAATCAAAAAACTAAAAACGCCCAGTCTCTTATTTAGTTTGGCTACTTATGTGATGTTGTGATTAGAGTTTTCCGCATAGAAATTAATGGAGAGTCCCCACAAACATGAAAATTACAAACCCGCGCGTGTGTGTGTGTGTATGTGTGATCACATACACACAATTATATATGTGTGTATGTATATATGTATGTTCATATATATTCAACATTTCAAGCTGTTAGAGAACTATGTCTTACTCTCTCAAGTGCTGCCATCTGCAAAATCGCTTAAATTATATTGGAGCTGTCAATGTGTCTCTGTGTCTCTGTGCAGATTTTGGTCACCTTGACCTGTGGTTCCTGAGCCCATCTCTGGGCCCAGTGCTACAGCTCCTGGGAAATGAACCAGTGTGTCGAGCAAAGTCATGGAGGTGTGCAGCAGCGAGCGCAAGTAGTACATCGCACCCGTCAGTTTCGTCTTCTAGGATGAACACATCGAAAATAAGGCATGTTGAGGGGACTTAAGCCAGGGACTGCCCAAGACATAAGCAAATAAGCAGCTGTTTAGCTCCCAGCAGCCATCACCCCCCCCCCCCCGCCTGTCAGAATGGTGAGGAAGATGACAAATTACACCTAGGTTAATCAAATTTTGCTTAGGAGCAGACTTTTAGGTTTTGCAATTCATTTAGGCTCTGTCAGTATTGATCATGAGATTCTTAGTCACAAAAATGAATATTTAGCCATCTGACATGTAATTTCAGGAAAATGTCACTCGTAACATTTCAGCAATATCATTAGTTTTGCAGATATACAAAGAATGATTGTACAATTAAAGCATTTGAGTTAAAAAACCATGAGGCTATACATTGTTAAAATGAATGCCTCACTCTACAATCAATATATTTGTAATATTATTTACACTATAACCATTGTGATATTTACAATAAGCTCTCCGCATTGACACCTATGTTAATAGTCCATTGTTGTATGATACAAATGGTCTATGGACATCGATCCCCTATTAGAAGTTCAAGATGTATCAAATGAATTTTGCTCTTTATACAGTTTTGTTTACTTGGTGGTTTTTCATGTTTATCAGGATGGTTGCCATGGTGACATGTGCCATCTTCTGAAGAAGAGCTGCATTTTGAAGCTTGCAGTCCTGCTACCAGTTACCATCATCTACACCTACATCACTGAGATTTTCTCCCATGTTCACTTCATCCGTCAGAACCAGCAAAGGCAGTTTCAGAAGTACGCTGTTGCTGGAGAATTGAACTGGAACACGTAACCCCAGTTTCAGCATTGCCCTCCCCTATTTTAGCAATCTGAATGTTGTTTTCTTCTCGTTTAATATTGTATTTCCATGTATCTTTCTGATATTATTCAATACTGTGATGTTACTGATAAGTCTTATTGGCATCTTATCCATTTTAATATTTAGCCACGGTTTGCTAGGATGTACGTCATACACAGATTAGTTATATGAATAAACCACACGGACAATTTAGCAGAATGTTCTTGATGAATTTGGCCCACATAGAAACATGTTTCGCCTCTTCTATCTGGCACTTTTTAGCTGGTCAGGCTGGACTTCCTGTGGAGATAGCAAACCCAAGCTGGAGGACATGAGGGGACGGAGGGAACACGATGAGTGTTTGCTTCATGACATCCTACCTGCTCTTGTAGCATCACACTTCCTGGAAAGAGTGAGAAATAATGAGGTACACAAATTTTACTGCCATTTCCCTTTTTTGAGTGCCCCAGTTTCATGTTTGTGTCTAGGAGATGCTTGTTCTGGTCAGGTGAAGTGAGCTGGAGATCACGACCGATGTTTTTTCTTTTTCGAAGGATCTGTACTCTCAATCTTTTAAAAAGGTGGGAGTTGTGTTTGCGACCATATGAGGATTTACCGACTTGTGAACTGAAAGAGATAATGCATCAGGATCTAGACTGTCCATGGCATCTGAATGAAATTATCATTGACTTTGAAGAGGTGAGCTAAAAGATTTCTCCCACTGGAATTTGCAATTTTGTTGTAATTTCTTTGTATATGTTCTAGAAACAGACACACAATGAGGTCCAGCTTCTACCTCCATGTTCAGTTACAACTATTAAAATGATACACTTGTGCTTGTTCCACATTTATATGATCATGCATGAAATAAGATTTTTTTTAAATGACACTAAATAAATTAACTAAAATTTATTAATTTCTTTAAAAAGGTATTTTTCGTTAAATTTTAAGATTTCTTTGCTTTGCGTTACATGTATTTCATAACAGTGATGAAAAAATATTACCTAGTCCTCACAGTTGGGTGCGATGTGCTCCAAATAAACTTACTTATAATAACTAATATTATAATTGTGAAAGTCCAGTAAGAGAAGTAGCATCCACTCTGTATCAACAACAAAATGCTGTCTACCAATTTCCATAGGTATGCACTCTAGTGGCGATTATGTGAAGGTACAAGTGCAAAAACCTGATAGCGCCAATAAAGTTTTTAATCCTGTAGGATTATTGTGCGCTTAGAGTTAGTACCTTAACCTAGTACGAATTAATAAAATTACCATTGTTAATTGGACTATATCAGCCAGTGATAGACATATTATAGCAATTCCAGCCACTTTGGATTTAGAAGCTTAATTTGTTCCAATACCACGTTGAACCATCAGATCCCTCACAATCATGTCATGTTACCTTTCCTGTAATTCAGGCCTCTGAGGATGAATAGCATCATCTTTCCCAGCTAGTTTTCCTTGCGCTGGCTGTGAAGGAAGTGCTTAAGAAAGTAAACAGCCATTCATTCCTCAAAGATTTTCCAGCTGTGTGTTGGCAAGTATACATTCAGAGTGATATGTGCTGTTAGCTCTTAAGCAGGTTCAAAAGGGCAGTGGGTGCTTTAAGAAGCATAAACTAAAAGGAGCACATACAATTTCCGACGCTGGATATTGCATGTCAACACCAGGCCTGGATTCACCATGTGACAAACCAGGCACTTTCCTGGAGAGGGGGGGGGGGGCTCAATGGGCTGGTGGACCTGCAAAATTCACTTCTCCCCTTCCCTGGATTGTCAAAATTAATTGTGGGAGACCTCAAAGTCTGCGGCCAGTTATTAAAACACCAGATTGTTTTTTGAGATGGGTGAGCTAGTTTTAAGCATGGTAATACCTCAGTCATAACTCGAGGTGGGTAGGTCACGTCCGGAGAGTAAAAGTTCAGACTAAGATTTTGTTTCCATCAGCCAGTTGAGTACTCCGTGACTGTGACTCTTTATACACAACTAGTTGGTTGAAATAAAGTCTTGGTCTGGACTTATTATTATTAACTCTCTGGACCTGAACTACCCAGCTCTGGTCTTGTTTTCTTCCTCTGCTGACACTTTCCACGTCACCATCAGGGATTTCCCATGAGCCTGTGGTGGCTGGAGGTATCGGTGCCGCATGAAGAGTGCCGGGGTGAGCGCTTGTATGCAAGTACCCAAGGGGGAGAGCAGGATCCTGGCTGAACGTGGCTTCACCATGGAGCTGAGGGGTGACGTCTTTGTCTTTGGAGATGTGCGTACCTATTTTATCAGCAGCTGGGGGGAAATGTCATGCTACCCAGAGCAGACCACCCATCACAGCTGAACTGGGGGGCAGTCGGCCTAGTGTGTGCGTGGAACAAAGAGAAACATCCTGGCCTCGGCAGAACAGTCACATATCCATGGGCTCTTTGGTAAGGCCCATAGCCTCCAGCTCAACTGCGTGTTGACTGAGCCTGTGATGTGACCCCCCCCCCCAAGCTATGCAGATGAAGATGGGGTATGCAAAGAGAAGAACTCCGGTCTACTTGTACTCATACTTGTGCGAATGGCAAATAAAAGGTTTATGAGCAGAGCTGTTGAGAACCGCGCTGTGAGCCATGGAAGGTCCTGTTCTTCCAGGATGTCTTTTTAATAGATTCTGAAAATATAACTCTTCAAAACTACTTCCAGAGGTGACCTGTGTGTGTCTGGATAGCAGATTTTTTTGTGTTCTGTCATCATCAGCATGTACAACAGCTGCACATGTCAAATAAATAATGTACATGAAGCTCTGCGCTTCCTGGGGTGTGTCTGAAGCGAAGATTGATTTATTTACTTCTATAATGCCATTAGCCAAGTGAGCCAGACTTGCCTGTATGTTTTTGAGTATTGCAATTTCAGGAATCCTGTCAACATCTCTTATATTTAATAAAACAGATACATATATGAAAGGAAATCGTAAGATATTGATTCAATTATGTATTTATTATTATTTTGGTGCAAGATGAACCACTCAATGGCTGCCCTACAGAGGGCGCTATAGGACACACTGTCAGTGCAGGACATTCATATCTGTCTCTTCTTCAGAAGCTGAATGAAACTGCTCCATTGGACTGGGCAGAGGAATCTGGTCAAGCTCTGTCCTCCATCCCACACACCACCCATGAATAGAAGTAATACAATTGAATTGTTTAGAAAAATCTATTTAAAAGGTTTTATGACATTAAACATAATTTGTTCTGTAAATTACAGGTTGTTCACACAAACAGACTTGTGTTTTCATCTTATACTGTATGGCACTGAATCATGCTACACTGCATCACAGCTCATCCACTGGTTGGGCACCTGTTTGGGCACTTCATCATGTTTCCTCATCACTTAGGAATATGAGTACCCTTTACAGTAGGGGCTACCAGGAATATGAGTACCCTTTACAGTAGGGGCTATCAGGAATATG
>JAODKE010004041.1:0-12051 GCA_026779605.1 Mormyrus hasselquistii
CCTAACCCTTCCCTGTCTCCTGCTCTCCCCTTTATCCTTGTAACTCCGCCCTGTCTCCTGCTCTCCCCTTTATCCTTCCTAACTCTGCCCTGTCTCCAGCTCTCTCTTTATCATTCTTAACTCCGCCTTGTCTCCTGCTCTCCCCTTTATCCTTCCTAACTTTACCCTGTCTCCTGGTCTCCCTTTTATCCTTCCTAACTCTGCCCTGTCTCCGCCCTTCCTTTCATTCTTCCTAACTCTGCTGTCTTACGCTCTCCCCTTTACCCTTCGTAACTCCGCCCTGTCTCCCCTCTCCCCTATATCCTTCCCAACTCTGCCTTGTCTCCTTCTCTCCCTTTTATCCTTCCTAACCTCGTCCTGTCTCCGCTCTCCCCTTTATCCTTCCTAACCCTTCCCTGTTTCCTGCTCTCCCCTTTATCCTTCCTAACCCTGCCCTGTCTCCTGCTCTCCCCTTTATCCTTGTAACTCCGCCCTGTCTCCTGCTCTCCCCTTTATCCTTCCTAACTCTGTCCTGTCTCCTGCTCTCCTCTTTATCCTTGTAACTCCGCCCTGTCTCCTGCTCTCCTTTTTATCCTTCCTAACTCCGCCCTGTCTCCGCTCTCCCCTTTATCGTTCTCAACTCTGCCTTGTCTCCTTCTCTCCCCTTTACCCTTCCTAACTCTGCGCTGTCTCCTGGTCTCCCTTTTATCCTTCCTAACTTTGCCCTGTCTCCGCCCTTCCTTTCATTCTTCCTAACTCTGCTGTCTTATATTCTCCCCTTTATCCTTGTAACTCCGCCCTGTCTCCTGCTCTCCCCTTTATCCTTCCCAACTCCGCCTTGTCTCCTTCTCTCCCCTTTATCCTTCCTAACTCTGCCCTGTCTCCTGCTCTCCCTTTTATCCTTCCTAACTCTGCTCTGTCTCCGCTCTCCCCTTTGTCCTTCCTAACTCCGCCCTGTCTCCAGCTCTCCCTTTATCCTTCCTAACCTCGCCCTGTCTCCTGCTCTCCCCTTTATCCTTTCTATCCTTGCCCTGTCTCCAGCTCTCCCTTTATCCTTCCTAACTCTGCCCTGTATCCTGCTCTCCCCTTTATCCTTCCTAACCCTTCCCTGTTTCCTGCTCTCCCCTTTATCCTTCATTGTATTGTAAATACACTATGTCCCAAATTTTTATGCAAATGATATTTTTCTCCGATTTTCCTAAATAGTCGATGCAAATGACAGTCGGCATAATTTTCAAGTCATCAACCATTAGAGTATTATTCAAATGTTACTGAACAAACCTCCCAATGATAACAGTATGTTTTTCAAAAATAAAAAAACTTAAAATGCACTGTTCCAAATTATTATGGGAGCCACACCATGAGTTTCTCTCCTTTATGCCAATTGCAGCCAATGATGCAGAGGTATTCCTTGCAGCATGAGATGGTGCATTGTCATGCATGAAGATGCATTAAGATTATTTTGTTACGGAAAGCACGGTTCTTCTTGTTGTACCATGCAAGAAAGTAAAGAAACTCCATATACTTTTCAGAGGTCATTTTCACACCTTCCACAGACCCTAAAGGGGCCGACCAGCTCTTTTCCCATGGTTCCGGCCCAAGACATGACTCCACCACCTCCTTGCATCATAGTCCTGTTGGCACATGGTGGCCATCCACCATTCCATCCATCTGGACCATCCAGGGTTGCACGGCATTCATCAGTAAACAAGACTGTTTTAAAATTAGTCGTCATGTAGTTCTGGGCCCACTGCAGCCGTTTCTGCTTGTGAGCATTGGTTAGGGATGGCCGAATAGAAGGTTTATGCATAACTGCAAGCCTCTGGAGGAACCTACACCTTGACGTTCGCTTGACTCCAGAGGCACCAGCAGCTTCAAATGCCTGTTTGCAGCTTCGTAATGGTGTTTTTGCAGCTGCTTTTTTAATCTGATGTATTTGTCTTGCAGAAACCTTCCTCATTGTGCCTTTTTCTACACAAACCCGTGTGTGCTCTGACTCATTGTCCGAAATCCCCATAGGCATAACCATAAACTGGAATAAACCAGTGCCCGTCGAAAAAGCCATTTTCTCCTTATCACTGGGGTCAAGAGGTATCTGTCAATATCCAGCTATCAAATCGATGGTGCTAAAAATTCGTGCACCAGGCACACAATCCAGCCTGTCACCAACACGTGGAAGAGGGTGAGAGTCTTTAATACTGATGGTGTTCAGGCAACAATAGTCCACACAAAAACGGTATGTGCCATCTTTCTTTCTTCTGACTGGGGCGGACCACAGGCTATTACACTCATCAATAACACCTTGCTCCAAGAGCTTCAATGTCTCCTATTGAAGGAGAGCCTGGGTGGCTGGGGATGTACGATATGGCCGTAGCTTAATAGGCGGGGCTGTGCCAGTATCAATCCTGTGGTGGACCAGGTCTGTACGACCATAATCGTAAGGATGGGCACTAAAAATATCAACATATCCGGCCAGTATAGCCTCCAGCTGAAGTCGGTCCTCAACCTCAAGGCACGTCTTAGTCAGATCAACCCGTGATGGGGGGTATTGATGAACCTCATGAGCATCAACTGCTGAAACCAGCGTATACTCTTCCTGTGGGCGGCCAGTGATGGAGAACACTAGTCCCAGGGGGCAGTTTTGTGCCAAGGTAACTGGTGCCGGGGAGCGGTTTACTACCCTGACCACACCCTGGCCTTGGGTCACAGACGTCAATGTTCAAGCGACCACAAGTGTCGTGGTCGGGGTAAGCTGAGGCTTGAGGATCCCCACATAAGAGTCATACTGGGGGGTGGCCAGGCTATCACTAATCACTGAGACCAAAACTACCATTTCCGACAAAGGGGGTACTGTGATATGATCAGCGATAACAGCCAAGCATTGCACTGGAATGAGCTGTTGGGGCAATGCAAAAGACACAACTGTTTCATACAGCTTGAGGTGTCTGTCAGACACTGAGACAGTCACGCCATGCTGACTGAGGAAGTCCCAACCTATAGTTATGGGGTGGCATGAGGCACTTACAACATGAAATACATGGGTAAGGGTCAGATCACCCAGGCGTAATGGGGCAGTGACAGTACCCACCATATCCAAAAAATGACCAGTAACAGAAGAAGCAAGGACACACGGCATAGCAATGGGCTGCGAATCTAGGGAAGGTATGGTCTTCAAACAGTTGTATGTAATAAGAGATAAGCCCAAGCTGGTGTCCACCAGAGCATGGAACGCCATGCCTGTGACTGTAACTGGAATAAACGGTGTAGACGGTGGACCCTGGGCAACAGTTGAGAAATCCGTATGGACTCGGTCAACCTCGGACACTAGCATTTGGTCCGCAATGCTAGCCTCTATGAGTTTCTCTGGGTGTGTGGGTGCGTGGAGTGGTCAGGGTGGCGTGACGGAGAGAAATGCACCCGACATGCCCTGCGGGAGTGGTAGTCACGGGCAGAATTGCGGCATGAATGTGGAGGGGGAGAGGGAGATGAATGGAACCTGAAATGGTCAACCTGAAATGAATTGTACCATGTGTCAGGAGAGTGTGAAACTGACCGGCAGCCACCAGCTATGCCTCTGGTATACAGTGCAGTTAGAGGACGATGGCCCCAGGAGGGCGGATAGGCTGAGATGCGGGTTGGATGGTGTCGGGCAGGTGGACGTAGAGGAGGTGAGCGGCTGGTAGGTGGGCGATGCAGGGGATGGGCCATAGCACAGTTGACAACAGGTTTCCCTGGATGGAGGCCGTCACTGAGCAGAGGAGTGATTTGGTAGGCCCCGTTCGTCAAAGTCACGTTGATGGTCTTCCCATTACGGCTGGCATCTGTCAAGGGAAGCACGCTCAAACACAGCTCAGGAACGGTTAGAAACACACGAAAGGCTGGCGATGCCCCGTTGGAGATGAGCAACCTGCTGTGAGAGCCTGTCCACAGCACTATCCTTCTGGCCTCAGATTGCCTCAGATCACGAAGCTCTGCTCTGAGATCAGCGAGATCGCCAGGCAAGTCCGCAGCTGGGACAGTCACAGAACCAATGTGCAGCTGTAGGTAAGCCGGAAGTACACGGGCCGATGAGGTCACATTCGCACTGCGTAGCCTCTTCAAGTGCAGTATCTAACATTAAGGCACCATGCTCATGAATTTTTAGCTGCAGCGCCGGCTCCAACCCGGAGACAAAACGACGAAAAGCTTCAGCTCTGGGCCTCGCAGCCATATTGAGGGAAAGCCTCTGCGACCAAGTTAGTTAAATCAGCAGTGTAGACCTGTGGCTTACGGGGCCTTGCCTTAAGATGTGCCGTCCAAAAACAGCAGCTAAACTAGCTTTCGCTAACTCATAGTTGTCTTTTGAGATCAGGCGGCAAGCTATGCCAATATGGAAAGGCAGAGCCACTGAGCTTAGTACCGAGCAGTTTAGCCCTATCGAAATGGGTAAAAGAAACATCCAGATGAAGTCGGTCACCTCGAATCACAGATTCCAGGCACTGAAGAGCTCCGTCCCATCTCCCGTAAAAGGAGTCGGAAGGTCGATTCGAAACGGTACCTGCGAGCGGTTGTCTGCGCTGACCTGTTGCTGAAGCAGCTGGGGCGGCGCTGCAGGCACCCCCGCCTCGTCATCCGACAAGTCGTGTCGCATCTCGCTTAGGCGACTGGAGAGAAAACACATATAGCGTGTAGGTTTTCTTGCTGAGCTTGTGGGAATATATACACGCAAGAAATATAGGCAAACAAAATGGCAAAAATGAAATAAAACAATGAAACCGACCGCCGCTGCCACCAGTGTGACGCTCACTTCTCCTCAACTCACAGGTATACCTTCATACCTGTCGCTGGGGATCGTTCTGGCTTCATGTTATAAAGGAGGCAGGGGATGTTTATTGGGATATAATCATATATTTACTCTACAAACCTTCCCGGCTCTGCACTAAACTTTCAAACCCTGCTCCCCGCTCCCATGCCAACTCTCTCCTTCTCTCTCCTCCACCTTTTATCTCACCCTTGCACTCCATCCGCAAGCTCAGAGAAGTAGACCCTCTTTCTCATCAACATAATATAGCCGAATTAAACTCTTACGCTAACAATACATCATCAATGCTGAGACACAGCAGAGGTGCAGAATTACCTCAGTGACCCCAACACACTGTGTTCTGAGGACCCACTGACATTCTGGTCTATGCAGAAGGATGTTCATCCACACCTCCATCAGCTTGCACTTCAGTTTTTAAAGTTTTCATGCAACCCTTGCCCCCTCTGTCCCCTGTAAGTGTTTATTCTCAAAAGCAGGAGAAGTTGTAAATAAGAAGAGGAATCAACTTATTCCCAATTCTGCAGAATAACCATTGTGTATTGAGTAGTGACCATGGTTACTTTGCAGAAACACTCCAAATGTGTATTGTTCCAGTACAAAAACACTTTCACTTTCATTTCATCTTTTAATTTCAATGACCATTTTAAACACTAAAACAAAATTATATAACTAAATCTATGTGTGGGCATATTACTAAATCTATGTGTGGGAGTAAACTTAAGAGACAAAACTCAGAATTACCGAAATTTAAGTTGTATATTTATCAGAAAAAACTCTGAGACTCCATTATTATCTGATATTGTAAAGTCATATTTTTGTGAGGAAAAAACTCAGAAATTCTGAAATTACATCGGTTATGTCACAATTTCAGGAAGGGACAACTAAGACGCAGCTATAGAGTGAACTGAAGGGGCTTTATTTGTAAACTGGACACAGGAGGAAGTAAGTACTAAACATATGATGCAAACTTGCTTAAGTAATAGTTTGTCATTTAGGTAAGAGGAACTAACATATTTTGGCATAAGAGCTTGTTTTGCAAAAGGTCAAGGTACAGATCTGATTCAAGAAGTAAGGCTGCTGCAGTAAACATTTATAAGAGAAGTGTCTAAATTGGGGGTCAAGATTATGTGAAAAGAGAACTAAGGATCGAACGTAAGTAGAAGTGAGATGAAGTTGTTTGAGCAGGGTGATGTAATCACAAGCGTGATCATGAACAAGTCAACCCTGCTTTTACCTGAAAATGGATCAAGTTCAACAGAAGGAACTGATTTCTACAGATATCTGAACCCTCCCCAAACTGTCTGTAAACTGTCATGTTTTTGGCTACAAAAGATGCATGCACTTGTTGTTTGGGGAGCAGATCACGAGAAGGAGACACATGAAAGACTGCTGAGTGTCTGTTCCCCCAAAGCCTTGCGGTAATAAAGTGCTGTCAGACTCTTAAACAAATCGACTTCTTCGAAATTTCTACCACAGGGGTTAGGCACAAACAGTAACATATACGCCCTAATAATGAGGCCACGTAAGGGACAGGTGTGGATTATGACAACTGACTAATCAGAACTGATAGAAAGCAGCTGGGATAATGTAACCAAGAGGAGGATGCTGGATGGCCAGCAGCGACATCTGCTGGCCAAGAAGGAACATGACATGGAAGACAGAGGCAGGTTTATTTAAATAATATATTAATGAAATTCTCCCATGGGCATGTGAAATCTTCCTATTTAATGTAATATAATCCAATTGCATTACACATTGAAATGTGCATATTATATTGAAGCAGTTAGTCAAAGTAAAACGTCTCTTGATTTGCTTATAGCACAAAACCCATGTGGCTACTGATGTGGACGACCAAATCCCCCACCTCATTCTTCCTTTCTGAACACAGCTTGATAGACCAATAAAATTCCTGAGACTTCTCTCAGAAGATGAGATTGATTTTATTTGCAGAGTATACTCAGTGCACAGCAGCAGAGTGTCCGCATCCCAGAAAGTGAAGCCCCAAACCAAGAAAATGGTTTGGGGCTTACATACACCTTAAACTATAGCCCAGGGGACATCCCCTTCCATCTGTTGGAGCACTTGCTCAGGACTTCATTCCATGACACCTGCGGGATCCACATCCAGCATCCTTCACATTACATGTTTACACCTCCAGCCATTTCTACGCCCTGAGACCTTACATCAATGCACACACTAGGTACGCCAAACTTGAAACTCCTTTTGCCAAAGACAGATAGGCTGAACATTGTTGACACAGGAATGCCTAACACATGATTAACACAATGAGTGTTATGGTGAGGCATGGGGAACGAGGAGACTCCAGTGAACAAAGGACTTTATTAAACTTTATTAAACTCATATAAAGCACACAAAACAAAGGGACCATGAGGGTTGAAAACCACGCAGGTAAATGACAAAATTAAGGCAGGGAGCAACTCAGGAACAAACATAGCAGACAAGCAGCAAAAACAGGACAACAACAGCTACTAAAACACAATGACCAAGTGAGGAAACGGGGCAAGGGCAGGTACCTATATACACGTAAGCAGGACTTCAACAGGGGAAAGGTGAGGGCTATTACAGAACACGAAGGACTACAGCTAACAAGAAACCGGTAATCATTAATCAATAATCACTATTGACAAACAGTAGGACAGACTAGAGACATAAGTAAGGAACATAACTGCAAGCAGGAGATAACAAGGAGCAAACACAAGGAACTAAGAGGAAAAACATCAACAAAACTTAACCAGGGGCATATAACAAGACAGGCTCAAACCACAGATGATAGGAATATAGCTGCTCACACAGCCAGTTTGCTGGCCAAACAAGAAAATGACACATGGACCAGGGCAGGAGATAGATTTAAACACACTCATTGCAATCATATTCTATCATCTGCTAATATGTGTATTAAAGCAGCCTTTAAGCCTATAAAGCACTTCCTCCGGTTCTTCCTGTAGCTCAGCATACCCTGTGCAGATGTTTTCTTGTTATCTGGCATGACTGATGAAAAGGCTTCTCTCTCTCGACAAGTTTGCCGGCACAGAAAAACAACCCCTCTACAACAACCCTTTCTTGCCTAAGGACTAAAACTCAATGGAATCCCACTGAGGTCCCCCCAGGCTGCCCCACACCTGTTTCACATAAGGATCCTTCCACACCGAAGAATGTGAACTCAGAGGAAAGGCACTGACCTACAAAATCCATGTGATCATCTTCCTCGTCACTATAACAAAAAGCACGGCGATGCCCCCTTTGCTAAGATTGAGATAATATCCAAGATTTTTTTCACATGTATTTTTGACTTTTTTAACCTACAATGACCCTAATGTCGTGTGTATGAAAGAGAGTGAAAAATTAATAGCAAAATATGCATAAATTAGGCCTTTTTAGATGTGCTATTTATTCACATATAATTACAAGCTCAGACACCTTATTTAGTAATTTCACAGATACAGTAAGATATAAGCCATGCATAGATACAGCCAAATTTAGGCACCCGCAAGTTAATAACTGTTCCCCTTTGACCAGCAGGTGCTGCTACTGCGCACCATGCAGTGAAGCTTCGAATAATGAACCTTTTTCTCCTTTTTTTTGGGGAAAGGAAGTTTCATAGCATCAGAGAGCCTCATTTCAACATCCCTATCAGCCACTACTGCACGACAATTAAATGAAACATGTCGGCACAACTCACACGCTTTACAAAATCTTTCTGCAGGGAAATTATAGCCAATTTAAATTGGGTTACAGAAACCTCAAAGGCACAACGAAACTTTATAATCCATTACATTTTCAAGGAGAAAGAGCAACATTCTGGATCAGATCTACACAAAAATACTGGGAGCATCCATGGCAAAGCCAGCTGCACAGGTGGGACTCTCAGACAGTGCATTCTAGTCGGGGAGGTGCCCTGGACCAGCATAACACCATATCACCACCCGCCCCTCCAAAAAAAGCCACATTACTGAACAAACCATAACTTTATTAAGACATTCAAATGAGCAAATATAGCAAAAACAATCTAACAAGACTACAAACAGTTAGTATATAAATACAAATAAATTAGGGAGCCAAACGTAAAAAAAATTAAATAAATTCTTTATTACATAAACAAATAGAATAATACACCTACAGTATAAAGAAGATATGTTATTTATTACCCTAAAAACCACACACACAAATAAAATTGCACACATGCCATCTAAAACCTGACCTTTCTCACCTTCCGGAATGCAAATTATTTTCTTTCGGAATAAGCCAACCAACTTCTACGATTTTTTTCACCACTAACCAATGTCTTACTGAAATATTGGTGGTGGCGACTTCTTACATCCCTCTTGTTTCTTGGGAAAACAGAGTTATATGGTACCTCACTTGGTCCTTTGCAAACCAGCTGCACCTGAGTTCTGTCTGTCAAAACTGATGGCTAATCAGCAGGCTCTGGTGGAGGGGTGACTGTCCCCAGCAGCGCCATCTGGTGGGGGAGGTGCTACAGCTGTTTGTAATGTAGAGCACATGGGCGTTAGTTTACACATGTATTATCAATTAGTACTTACAATATTCAAATATTGCAAAATGGAATTTATTTACAGTGGGGAAAGCAAATATTTGATACACTGCAGATATATCAGGTTTTCCCACTTATAAAGAATGGAGAGACCTGTCTACCAACCAGTAAGAATTCTGGCTCTCAGAGCTGTTCGTTTTTCTTTAAGAAGCCCTCCAATCCTTCACTCATTACCTGTATTAATTGTACCTGTTTTAATAATAATTGAACCCTTTATTGTCCCTGTGGAGAAATTCTTTTTATGCCTCTCTCAACTTGCTCTTTGTAGAGGAAGCTGTCTGGGAAGGGCAGCCACCTATTGGTGCACTCAGGGAGCTGGGGGTTAAGGGCCTTGCTCAAGGACCACGAGACATGCTGAGGCTGGGTTTGAACCTATGTGATTACAGGCACTCAGGTTTAGCCCCCTGAGCCACATGCTGCCCCAAGTTGACAATTGACCTTGTTACCAGTATAAAAGATACCTGTCTACACACTCAATCACTCAGACTCCAACCTCTCCACTATGGGCAAGACCAAAGAGCTGTCTAAGGACACCAGGGACAAAATTGTAGACCTGTACAAGATTGGGATGGGCTACAGGACAATAGGCAAAGGGCTTGGTGAGAAGGCAACAACTGTTGGCACAATCATTAGAAAATGGAAGAAACTCTCAATCTCTCAATCTCCCTCGGACTGGGGCTCCATGCAAGATCTCGCCTCGTGGAGTATCAATGATCATAAAAAAGGTGAGGGATCAGCTCAGAACTACATGGGAGGAGCTGGTCAATGACCTGAAGAGAGCTGGGACCACAGTCTGAAAGGTTACCATTAGTGACACACTATGTCGTCGTGGATGAAGTACTAAGTAAGAAATAAAAAATATATAATATATAGGGAAGATATAATTTAATAAAGTGATGAGTGCTGTACAGTGTAAACAGTAAGTGTGAGCAACACCAGGGACGTGTGGGTCAGGGTCCCCCTTGTGTGAAGTGTGTGTGAATGATAGTATCAGCCGTACAAATGGCCTGATTGGCCTGTGGATGAAAAAGGTCTCTAAACCTACTGGGTCAAGTCTAAATGCTTCTGTACTGTCTGCCCGACAGCAGGAGTGTGTAAAGGCTGTTGCTGGGATGGCTGGGGTCAGAGACGAATGTTGAGATGATCTCCCCAGTGGGGGCGGGTGCTCCCTACACCAATGACCGTAACTGACTAAATGTTGTGTTAACACTAGAACTACCCAGGTTTTTATTTGTTTATTTCTTTTTATTTTGAAAAAATTCCTAGAACAGATTTGCACAGGCCATCGGCTCCGTTGTCCTCCTCCTTTTGTTGTGCAGACACACTAATCACCTGTGAGGCCTGGCACATTTGCATTTACTCAGACTGGTAGCTCAAATCCAACGCAGCCCAAACCTATGTGTGTGACATGGAAACCTTCACAAAAGCCTGCAATATCTGTACATAGTATCCAACACACTGCCCGACCTGCAAATATGAAAGAGTCATAGTCAGAGTCTTTCTCATGACGGTGGGTAAATCTGGGATGGCTCTTCTGATCCTCACACTAGACTTATGCGCATATTAAAATGGGGCAGCTAAAAAACTGAAGTTGAACAAATCACAGAAAATAATACATCAATCCTACATGAAAATTTTACGTCAAACCAGCTACACCCTTGTGACACTTTTTTCAGTGGGTTCTAATGGTAATATACATTTTTCAAGGCAATATTACAGTTGAATTTTGCTATTTAAAAAAGTTAATGAAAGCATTAACTCTTAAAATGTCACCTAAACAAGGCAGGTTTATTAAAATTTAATTTGACTCCTCAGTTGACTAAACCTCTGTACCTATGTTAAACAAACTTGCAAAATAGTGTTGACAATTTAAATATCCAAGTTCATTGAAACTTTGTACTTAGGTTAATCTAACTTGTATTACAGTGTTGCCTTAACTCTGAAGTCAAAGTTAGCTAAACCTCTGTCTATAGGTTTGTTGGACTTTTGTAACTAAATTGACATAACTCAAAAATTCATTGCAGCACGTTGCCTTGAATTTTTGAGTTGGCTGGACATTTGTCATAGTTCATTTAACTCGGAAAGAGTGTTTGTTTAAAATACTTTAGAAATCACCACAACTCATTATCTCAAATTTGGTAAACTGAAAATAGTTAGGCAGCCCGGACACTAACTTAACTTTAAGTTAGAATCATGTCTTTTTTACTACAGTGCAGGTACTGGCACAGCAGAAGCAAACACTGCAGCAGCCTTCCTCTCTGTCTCCATTGCCTTTTGCTGC
Source organism: Mormyrus hasselquistii (assembly GCA_026779605.1). NCBI lineage: Eukaryota > Metazoa > Chordata > Actinopteri > Osteoglossiformes > Mormyridae > Mormyrus > Mormyrus hasselquistii. The sequence continues at coordinate 11,635 of JAODKE010004041.1, forward strand.
ACGAATCGGCAACAGACTTCCTTGGCTAGAAAACTCAGAAACAATCTTCTTTTGCCTTTCCATGCTGTGCACGCCTTGTACAGAACGTCGGCATTCACCGCTGCTAGGTCCAGTATGTTGTAAAATACAGCTACTGGCCACCTGATGCCGCATCTCCCCCCGTGAGCGGGAAGCTGGGGATGGCTGGCCAGAAGTTGGGGGCCTCAGCGTTGCTCTGCTATATCCAGCACGAAATTGCTGCTCGTACTGAACACATCTACACCACACTGTAAAAGAGAGAGAGAGAGAGACATGAGTATAAGTGCTTTTTTTCTCCCCCATATAGACCTGTAGAGTACATATCAGAAAACATTGTAGCATTGGTGTAAAATTATATACACATTCACATACCTTCATGTGCTTGTAGTCTGTTATCAT
>JAODKE010004042.1:0-12041 GCA_026779605.1 Mormyrus hasselquistii
AGAACCTCACGTGGTTGGCTGATAACTTGGAGCAGCCGACCTTCCTCAGCCTGCACACCCCCATGTTTCCAGTCCCCTATAAGGGAGGGTCCTTCTACTTCAGTATTGACCCGTTCGGTACCAAACCAGATCTTGCCTGCAGCACCTTGCTGACCCACATGGAGATGGTGAGGGGTGAGATTCAGGGCATGGTTCTTATGTACATATACATGCATCAGTCATTGTGGGGGAGACTACAGGCATTTTGTGAGTGCTCTGCGGGGATGAAGCAGTTTCGGGATTACTGAGAACAATTGTTTGTAATGCAGGAGCTCTGATTACATGGCTGGGGGAATGTACAAGAGCAAATGTTTAACGCTGCATGGAAATATATTGCACATAGATGACTGTACTGCCCTACAGAGGCAGAATTTGGTAATTGCAGATTTTATCAAAATTGAGTTATTGGGTTCCATAGTCTCATGACAAAATATCTTTCTTCAGCTGTGTTTGATTTTTAAGAAAATAGAGAGGGGACCCCCTGCTATTCCATTTATCTGCTAAATTTTACCACCAGCTGAAATATGCTGTATTGCAAGTGGTTGAGTCAAAAAATACACTAGTGTATTGGTTGTTGCAAGTAGTGGGGTGAATTTAGGAGAGGTTTTGAAATGGCTAAGCTAAAACACTTTGACATATCAATAATGTCATTTATACCAATATGAACATCATTTAAACATCATTTGACTGCCTTAGGCTTTTACATCGTAATCTACTTTCAATATGAGAAGTTAAGCTATGGAAAATTGTGATTTTTATTATAATTTGTGTACTGCTTCGTAACAATCCAAGAAAGCAAATTGATTGTCATTTTTGTTAGTATTTCCTGACTCAAATGGATCTATAAAACATACTGAAGAAGATGCATATTCAGTGTCAGAAGCAGAGTGGATATGAAAATTCTTAGCCACCCACTGCGATGACATGAATAACAATTATAGGGTATTACTTGACATCCGAAATAATTGATTGCTCGTTAGATGCATAGAAATTGTTTCTAAATGTCTTGGGGCATTGTGGGGTTACTCCGGTTCCCCCTCACAGTCCAAAGACATGCTGAGGTTAATTGGAGTTACCAAATCTCCCATAGGTGTGCATGTGTGAGTGAATGGTGTGTGAGTCTGCCCTGCGATGGATTGGTGCCCCAGCCTGGGTTGTTCCCTGCCTTGCGCCTGTACCCTTTAGGATAGAGTTCAGATCCCCCGCAACCCTGATTAGGATAAGTGGTGACAGAAAATGGATGGACATCTACTGTGACATGTACCACAACAGATTTACACATTCAGTTTGTACTGCACCTGTTGCACTCTAGGTTTGCAGATTCTCATCTTAGCTTATACAGTGTGTAGCTGTTAATGTGCAATCAATTTGTCCTGCCTTACTGCTTCCTGCTGGTAAGTATTCTGTAGTTTTGTATTATAACCACTGGATGGCAGTTTAGAGCCATCTTGTAGAGTCAATTATATTAAAAGTATTGTGAGTCGTGATATAAGACAGTGTGACGTGTGTGTGGGTTTGAAATATACAAGCCAAACTAAGCGGGGGCTCAAATTTAAATTGCGGAAGGTTTGCAGGGTCAGGAGAGGATGTTGTTACGGCAGCTGGGGCTGCTTTGGGTGCAGTAGAATGCTGGTTTGGGAGCTGGATGGTCCCTCTCACCACAGTCCTCTGTTGTGCCCATCTGTTCTGCTTCCATCCTCCATCCTGATAGCCTGATCAGATACTATAAGCAGCCCCGCTTAGTGGTCTGGAGTGCTGAAGCACAGGTAAGAAACACAGGGCAACGGCCACTAGAGGGGCTACACATTCTAGTACCTGGTCAGTGGGTAATGGTGCACAAACCACAGAGAATACACTAAGCAGCTAACTGGGAAGGTCCATTTCAGGTTATCTCACTCATTAATGCAGTTGTTAAAGTGCAGGGGAAGGCGAAGAGGTGCACAGTAGTACAGTAGTGCCACTGGCCTGTCTCATCATCATCAAAGCTCAGTGCAGAGCTGAGTAAACTGGCTCCTGAAGGTGCACAAGGCCCTATGGCAGCAGACTTGTGCAGCAGGTCGCAGTGGCTCAGAGATGAGGTGAACACAGGCGCAGGAAAGGGCGAAGTGGCCTAGTCTGTTACTCAGGCTAAAAGCTAACGCAAACAGACCTTAATTCTTTTTGGTCAACATTCACTCACTAGACAATACAATGGATTTTTATTCAATTGAGGCTGAGTCTTCATCGGGACATGAGGACTGGTTGTGCTTTTCTCCTGATGGAAACCTGGCTAAATACCTGACTTGTGCCGGACTGAGATTTTCAACTCGACACACTGATGGTCTTCCAAGCACACCAGAATCATGTGTCTCGGAAAACCCATCGTCCCACAAACCCCTTGACTATGTGGACTAAGCCCATCTCCATGTAACTGGGTACTGAACTGTTAAACAAACAGGTCCCAGTCTGTTAGAATTCACAGCTTATCATCTTCCCACATCATCCTCAATACTGAGGCCCCTAATGCTCACTGCTAACATATGACTGCTCAGCCAAGTATCTGAGCAGTTAAATAAAGTGCTTTTCCACTGCACCAGGTACCATACTTTTGGTATGGTACTTTCCTCTTACTACCGGTGGAGTACCAGTACCAAAAGTTCCGGTATCAAAAGAGCCAAACCAGCTGGGGTACTTTTTTGGTACTTAGGTACTTTGGGGTTGGACTTGTAACACTTTCTCATCCAAGGAAAACAATAGAAGTAGAAAACGAAAATGCAATCTGATCAAAAGAAAAGATACAACTAGATCGAGATGGCACGACAATTTATTTAATATACTAGACCAGCATAGTATTCGAAAATTTCCAAATACAGCAATGTGATTTTCTTGTAATAAATATTGGTCGTATTTAAAAAGAAAAATGGAGATCAACATGAAGTTTGTGACAAACCGGCCTAGAAGTGATTTAAACAGAAACGATGAAAATTATTATGATTGTCTCGGAAAACACATGCAGTGCTCATGCAAAAGCAATGGAGATAAATTTTAAACTGATTTTTTCAACATGTGTTGGATAACCTATAAAAAGCATAATCATTAAAATGCTAGTTTTTTCTCTGTGACAGAGTAAAAATGTTTTAGTGAAACATTATAGGCCGCAAAACTGATGAACTCTGTGTCTCAGTAAATCAATTATTACTGTAATAGAACTACTTCTCACATTACATAAGGCATTGCTGCAACTTAAAAGCTAATCTGCTTATTTTAAAGCTATTATTTTTTTATGGGAGTGAGGAACAGGGGTCTTTATAAGTTAGTTAAAACTGAGGCCAGGTCAGTGTCGTGCTTGCATTAGGTAGGAGCGATGTCAGATGGTTGACGCCCTCAGGGCCAAGGTCTGTGACCTTGAAGAGCTGCTGGCTGTCATCCAACACAACATGGAGTTAGAAGACATAGTTAATATGCCTTTTAGAAAGATAGTGTGTATGCCACTATCTGGGAGGGGGAGGCTGACGTATCTGGGTAACCACAGGTCAAAGGAAAAGGCGAGGGTGTATACGATATACAGTACAGAAGCACCATCATCTGAAATGTCTGTGCCAAACGGCTTTCAGGTGGTGTCAGCTTTAGGGACAGAAGAGACTGGGGAGGCCCATGGGCCCTAGGGCACTGAGGAGCCCCCTCCCCTCAGAAAAAGGGACGCTCTGGTAGTTGGGGATTCAATTATTAGCGGTATGGATAATTATGTGTGTGCGCCTGATAGAGGGTCCTGTACAGTGTCTTGCATGATAAATGACAGATTAAATTTAGTATAAATAAATAAAAGGTAATCCATGCAGGGAGCAGAAATACAGGTATTTTATGGGTGCAACTGAAATTAAGGAGGATGATTATGAGTTCTAGGTGTGTATGTTGACACTTCCATGTGTCACACTCACTAATATGGGGAAGCAGTCAAAAAGGTAAATAGGATGCTGGGCTGCATCTGCATGTTTGTTGAGTTTAAATCAAGGGAGGCAATGCTAAGATTATATAATTCCCTTATTAGACCTCACCTTGAATGCTGTATGCAGGTTTGGTCACATTACTGCAAAAAGGACATTGCTGCTTTGAAAACAGTCCAATGCAAGGCTACACGAATGATTCCTGGCCTTAGTGAGATATCTTATGAGCAGAGGTTGGAAGAGCTGAATTTGTTTTGCCTCAAGCAAAGAAGACTAAGGGGTGACATGATTCAGGTATACAAGATTCTAACAGGTCTAGATGCTGGTCATCCTATTTGTTACTTCAAAGAAGTTCCAATTCAAGAACCTGTGGCCACAGTCGGAAATTAATGGGGGAACAGTTCTGTTTGGGTCCGAGAAAGGACTACATCTCACAGCATGTAATTAGAGTATGGAATACTTTGAGACGGGGCAGACAGCGACGCACATCAATAACGGACACCCAACTGAGGAAGATGTGGACTGATATACATGAGACAAGCCGAAATAACAGGGAACAGCTGGGCACAATCGGGGAAGCACACGTAGATGATGAGGGGGCGTGGCACACACGAGGACTGGACTCGTGGTGACACCACCACTAAGGAATACTGTAATTCTCTGGCAAATGGATAGGGACAGTGTAGAGATGGACAATCAGGAGGTTATGCTAAGGCCCCAAATGTTTTAGTGCACGCTCGTCTCTTTCTCGTGTCACTGCAGATACCTCAGAGGATAAGAACCCTAAGTCCGGGTTAGCACCCAAACACCAACGCTGTATCCCCAGACGACATGACGATCATGCCCACTCCTTCACATCTGGACCTTCGAAGGAGCCAGCATCTGCACAACAAATTACACTATGGAATCACTCACCTTGCAAGCGACACCATTTCTAATGATCATTATGACCCTTAGAATAACAGGAGTAAACACTATGGACAACAATATTGTAGCTCTATTTGGATAATCTGTACTCTTATAAAATATGCAAAACGGCATTTGTGCATCTTCTCTGTAACACGACACAAATAGCTCAGTGTAGCAGAACCCCACCAACCAACTTCATTTAACAGTTCTATAACCAGTTTACAATGTTCTTTTAACTTCTTTTTCAGTTTGAACTTATTTTCTTTCATGTATTATTTACTTTTCTTGAACTTTTTATTTCTTTAAATTCATTATCATAAATGATCAAAGGGAGGGAACTGCTGGATCTTGCTATGTCACTTTGTTACAGTATATTATTGGTTATTTTATTAGTTTGTCACGGATGTCCCAGCTTGTGTGGCTTCCTGTATTAGTAACGGTGATGAGCAAACTTTTAACTGTCCATGACCATGTGTACAAGGACTTTTTAAATTGTTCTCCTGTTCATCTGGGCAATTTCTCAAGCTTTGAAAGGTGTATGTTTTGAGTTAATATTAAGAATGACAGAGATAAAGTCTAAGCTCATTAGATGGTCTTGGATTTGTAATGCTGAGTCAGCAGAAAAGTTTTCACCTGTCTTTATTGGTTTGAGTACCAACTTGCTCAGTGGACAGATACCAATGATTTACTCTGCAGTTTAAATAGGTTATGCTCAGGTATACTGAATGACGTTGCTGCCTTTAAGACCAGGGTCAAACCAGTAGGAACTTCCACCGCATGGTTAAAAGGTGATATTCTGCAGTTGTTAAGGAAATTCACACAAGCTGAATGAAAGTGGAATGAGGCTAAGCTCCGGGTTCACTTTTTCTGCATGAAAGATCTGCTGATTCTGTACAATCGTAGGGTGAGGGAGTCAAGAGCTGCCCATTTTAATAATTTGTTCATTGTGAATAACCCTAACCCCAAGTTTTTTATTTTCGAACACTGATTAATTGATATATGGGGCAAAGTTGCCATCTCCTGTTTTAAATGTCGTTGAATTATTAGCAAAGCATTTTGTTGATAAGATTACTGACATTAGAGGTATGGACGTTCTACCCCCACATACTAACATTGAGGTTATGAATCTGTTTTGTCATGTATCCTTGGATGAGTTAATGGTGCAACACTTAAAACCCTCCTCTGCCCCCATAACATTCTTTCTGCTTTATCAAAAAGCGTTTTGAAGCCAGAGCTCCCTAGGTTGAGCAAATTGTCAATTTTTCTCTTTCCACAGGGTGTATTTGGGACTGTTTTAAGTTGGCTTTTGGTCTTAGGAAACCTGGCCTAGACCCTAAAAACTGTACACTTTCAGACTCACTTCAAAATTGCCATTTATGTCAAAGATATTGGAGAAACTTCTGCATGCCTTGGAGGCTACAGTAACATTTTTGAAAAATTTCTGGTCTTTGCAATGAGTCTGCAATTTTGAGAATCTTAAATGGTCATCCTGTGTGTGCTGATGTGGGAGACATCTGTTTTAGTTTTGCTTGATTTAACTGCACTGTTTGACACAGTGGACTATGGTATCTTGATAGACTTGGAAAGTGGGTTGAGTGGGTTGAGTTATCAGGTGTCGCGTTAAAATGGCTTTTGTCATTTATTAAATCGGAAATTTTCTGTGTCAACCAATGACAATCTTTCTTCTATTTGTGATCTTACCTGTGGGGCACCAATTTTATTTTCTTTATATATGCTTTCCTTGGTTTTCTAAATCCAGCATTTAATATTAGTTCTCATTTTTACGTGGATGACACTCAGCTATATCTCTCTGTTAAACATAAGAGGTTAATCTAACAATGTACAGGAGTGATTAAGGAATGAATGTCATGCAACTTTTTAAAACTAAATGAGGATTTCATCATTGGACCTGAGAATTGCTCAAATGACTTTCATTGGAGCATATCTCCATCTCCCACCACATTCATTTGCACCACCAGGAACCTCAGCTGACACACAATGAATGTTTCTGGGACCTGTTAATGCATTAGGGGTACAACATTAGAATTTAGTGATTAATTGTCATTGTTAACACACCACAATGAAACAGCCCAACATGTTCTCTGCATTTAACTGATATGTGACATAGCAGTGGGCAGCTAATTCGGCGCTTGGGGGCGGTACCTTGCTCAGGGTACTTCAGCCTCCTTGCTGGGGATTCAAACCTACAATCTTTCAATTACGACTGGGCTTCCCTAACCATTAAGCCAACACTACGCATTAGGGAAGCACAGCCAGTGGCACTGTGGAGGTCCAAAGGTAAGGTTTTAATTCCAAATATAAGCAATAGCTTTATGTAAATGTAATTATGTTATTATGATCAGATCACAAAGTATTTCTGTGTGGGTATTTGAAAAAACATCATATTCACAGAACAGAGCACCCACTCATTTAATTGATGAACCACAAGGGTCTATTCAAGCTGGCAGTTGACTACACGTGCATCCCTGTGCACTCTAATTTATCTCATGCACGCACTTTATCTTTATATTTTTTCACATAAAAACTCAAAAACACACGTTTAGCTTGAATAATTAACCCGAACTGAGCGGTATAGCAGCGTTACAGTATAAATAGTGTACATACGCTGAGCCGTGGTTAAAAAAAAGCAGACACGGTGAGACTGTACTGTAGTCCACGTTAAAATATCACCATTCATGCGAAGGGGGAAACATCTGGAGAGGCGCAAAGACAGCTCAGTATTAAGTTAAAAAGCTGTTTTTTTCATTGTTTACTGTGGGACCTTACCTTTACCTTTGAGCTTTAAAGTATAGCTTCGGTTAAATCGGCCAGTTTCAATTTAGCTGAAGAAATCAAGGTACAGTTAAATTAATTTGGTTTTATATTACTTTAAAATAAACACACGCCAAAGTAGCACCAATGTTGTTTGTCCCATAAAAATCACATCTGAACTTGAATGGCTGCTTATGTTCTCTGTTTTAATGCCTTGATTACAGCGATACGCTGGAGATTCAAAGGCTTGTGGATTTATTTAATAAACAAAGAAAATCTATTCTTGTAAGCAATGAAGGGAGGCAAAATAGGCGAAAGCGACGGGCTGACCTTCTGGCTGGCATCCCCGGAAGATTACGATGACGTGATGGCCATCTCAGACGGCATATACGAAGGCGACGATTACCTGCCTCACCGCTATCACAACTGGATGACGGAGCCGCACAGGGTGGTGATACTAGCCAAGAGAGATGGAAAGCTGGTAAGAGGACTCTAGTGGGCAACGTGTCAGCCAGCATTAAGATACAATAACAAGTGAGATGGAGGATGGTTTGGAGAGAATCTATTTTAACGGTGGAGTTTGTAGGGCATCAGGTTTGATACTGGGGGGTAGCAGATCATTACAACATTATACTGTTTTGACATGGGGAAATTTTACAGTGAACCCGTGATTTGTGAAAATAATTATATTTATGGAAGCCCGTTTCCGTTTTTTTTTTTTTTTAAACGCCACGGTCTCTTGTAATTGCGACTTTAAAAGTTAGAATTTATATTTATAATTTATATCTCGCTATTGTGTCTATGACAGATTTCTGAGTTGCTAAGTTACAATTCTGACTTTATTTCCTGTCATTTTGAGTCCTTTTCTAACAACCAAAAAGTAGCCGGAGTCATCACGTTTCCTCGCTTTAATGGTTCCATGCTAAGCGTACAGTAGCAGACAGGAGCGAAGGCCACAATGGCTGTCTGCTCTGTCCAGGCGTTGTAATATTTTCAATTGTGTGTGTAATACTTACCATTAAATAACTGTCAATAGGCCTATATTTTTTTCCCGTTCTTAATGTATTGAAAAGCGATAAAGTAGTAACTTACCAATACTGTACTAACATTTCTGAATCAAAAATGTAACACATTGTTATATTATCGACTTTTATTACCCAAACTGAAAAATTATTGTGTTACAGGCAGTTGTTATGTTAACTGTAGTTAATATTATAAGCTGCTCTACACCCAAACAATCGTGACATCATACAAAAAATATGTTCATATTACAGTCGGTAAAAATATCAAACGTGTCTTTCAGTTAATTGTGACTTTCAAGCTGCTAGAGGTCCAAGGGAAACACTGGCATCACAAGAATAACGGAATCACTCAAACCAAAGTGACTAAGGCAGCACTAGTGCCACTCTGTTTTATTGCTTTCAAAATGTAACGAGAACGTGAAATCCAAACTATGTGCAAGCAGATTACATTATGTGAATAATGCGTGTTTAGGATATATTCCTAAATAGCATCTTGCAGAGATGACACTGTCAGATTGGCAAAAAAAATCTGAATTTCCACTTACTGTACTGTAGCATTTTTTTTACTCCTTGGTGGAAACAGGCTTTTATATGATTATGATGATAATGGTGGTGATGTTCTCTCAGGTGGGACTGGAGTCCGGGCTGATTGTTGATGGGGGCAGTACGGTGGTCCTGGAGGGGATGCGCGTCTGTACCAGAGAGCAGGGCCGGGGCTTGGCATGGGTTATTCAGAGATTCACAGATCAGTACATCCGCCAGATTTACCCTAATGTCAGGATGAAGAGGCTGACTCGAGGAGAGGACCCAAGGCCTGAGAAGCTGGCCAAGTTCTCACTGCTGGCGAAGCGGGTGAGTGGGGGGCGGATGTTAATATGCCTTGGCTCAACTAATGCTGGGTGAATCTTGCAGCTGTAAATCATATTAGGGAGGAATGTATGAGCCAACAGTAGACATTTGCGATTTAATGATGAAGTCATCCGGTATAAGATAACAGAAAGATTTATGGCTTTGTAGCCATGTTTCCATAGCAGGTAAAATGGATATTAAGGTGAGCCTAAGGTGAGTGAAGTGACGAGACCAGGGACATGATGAAACTTGAGAAAACAAAAGCAAGAATATTATTAGGCACAGGGAACAGAACCGACACACAGAACAGGCACAAGGGCAACATCTAGGACATCAACTAACACAATACAGGGAATACAGATGGACACAGGGGCATCAACAACAGAAACGCAGAGCCCAAGGAGGGGGACAACAAAGGGACAACACCAGAGGACAAACTAACAGTAGGCACAAAGGGACCAAGAGGGAACAAAGGCACAGAGGGACGGGGAGCTAACACAGGGGGCACAAAGACAGGGGGCAAGGAGGTGAAGGGCGGGGGGAAACAAGGAGCTGAAGGGAACCCTAGCGGGTGGAAGGCAGGAGCCACAGGGCCCACAGGTGACCGTGAGGCCGGAACCAAAGGGACCCTCAGCAACCACAAGGTAGGAGCTGGAGGGGATGCTGAAGGGGGTGAGGAGGAAGGAGGAGGGACTGACAAAGGAGGGAGGAGAAGGGGACAGAGCCGGTGAAAATGCAGGCAACGGATAAGTCGGAGCTGGGGGACCTGTAGGCAACTAACAAAGCATCGGAGGTGGGACCGCAGCAGCCTGATGAGGCACTGCAGGGGGAACCGGAGGTGACCACCAAGCAGGAGCCAGGGGGACTGAAGGCAAGCCAGGTGGCAGGGCAAGTGGGACCTAATCCCAGAGCAGGTGTCCTCTTCCTCTCCAGGAGACTGAGAGTCGGGGACCTGGCCGGGATCTGCTATGGTGGGGTGATGGTCGGGGAGACCCACTAGAGTGGTTCATTGGGACAGTCATTAGGGAAATCCCTGAGGGGTCCCACTCTATCTCCTCCTTCACTAAGGAGGGAGGAGCGGTGGTCCGAAAGTCTGGGACCACCTCAGGGACAGGGACTTGGGCCATAGGAGCTGAGGGCATGGAAGCAGGGTCCAGGGGATCTGGAGGATGTTCTTTGAGGCATCTTCTTTGTGAGTCTGGTCATTCTGTTGTGGTAGGAACCAGGGAAGCAGGAGCAGGGAGTCAAGGAATCGGGGAACGAGGGATTTATTAGGAATTCATCACACTGAAAAACATACATGCATCACAATGTTAATGACTGGACTGGGGAAACACTCTAATGTGGACTTAAATGCACTGGACTGATTAACAACAACGAGAAACCGTTGGTAACACAGGGATTTCACACAAGGTAGATGAGAGGACGTGGCACACAGGAGGATCGGCACAAGCAGGGCATAACAATTACAGTCCTAGTGTAGATAAGAAAAAAATTCTATTGCACCTAAACATAAATCAGTTCTGCTAACAGTGCCTCTTAGGGTGTTTCACTTTCCTTTAAGTAAATTTCCCTGTTCCTGGTTCTCCCTTTCCTTTCCCTCCTTTCATCCACTCATGCTCCTTTGCTCTTCTGCATTACCCTTCTGTGCTCCAGGCCATACTCTCACTTCAGATTGAGGCAGAGGCGTTTGATGCCATTCTCTCCATCTTACGGGCTAAACTGGAACGTGAAAAGGGGACAGGAATCCTGGAGCAGGAGTCCAGACTTGTGGTCTTGAAAGAGGAGCAGCTGAGGCACATTCTGCTGGATCCCGGTGTTTCTTCTAAAATCGAGCTGCCTGGTCATGTGATTATTCAGGACTGGCAGCCCTTGAAGTTAGTGGAAAGCAACCTTGAGGTGCTGTGGAGACGGAACCTCACGTGGTTGGCTGACAGCTTGGAGCAGCCGACCTTCCTCAGCCTGCACACCCCCCCTTTCCCCATCCCTTATAAGGGAGGGTCCTTCCGCTTCAGTATTGACCTGTTTGGTACCAAACCAGATCTTGCCTGCAGGGCCTTGCTGGCTCACATGGAGATGGTGAAGGGTGAGATTCGGGGCATGGTTCTTATGCACATATACATGCATCAGTCATTGTGGGGGAGACTGCGGGCATTTTGTGAGTGCTCTGTGGGGGTGAAGCTGTATCACGGCTACTGGGAGCAGCTGTTGCTAGAGCACAAGCTCTGATTACATGGCTGGGGGAATGTGTAAGAGCATATGTTTAACATTGCTTAAAAATGTATTGCACAAAGATGAGAAACTTTAAGAAGTTCATCAGAAGTTAAATTAGGAGATATGCAGTACTGTGTAAAAGTCAAATAAAATGTTGAAAGCTATTTGTCTGGGTAGTAAGTGTATATTTGCTCTGAAGAAACACAATTTAACATTAAATGATATGCACATTCCTTTCCTGGAGCCGACACCTTATCGTGGTGGAGGGGTTTGCGTGTTCCAATGATCCCAGGAGCTAAGTTGCCCTGGGCTT
>JAODKE010004043.1:0-12034 GCA_026779605.1 Mormyrus hasselquistii
GCTATCCTATCAATATGGGCCAACATTTCTAAAGAATGCTTTCAGCACTTTGTTGAATCAATGCCACGTAGAATTAATGCAGTTCTGAAGGCGAAAGGGGGTCAAACACTGTATTAGTATGGTGTTCCTAATAATCCTTTAGGTGAGTGTATATATATATATTATTTACAGACTATTTACAGCTATTTTTTATATTTAAATGGTATTCTTGCAAACTGTCATAATAAATTGTTTTTAAAGCATTTCTTTATTTTTCATAATATCCTAGGTCATCTTTTAGCTGTCTTCTATGCATCCTAATGAATCATTAATAACTAATCAAAATTATATATTCTTAAATAAATATAAAATAAATTGTTTTTGAAAGATTTCTTTTTTTTTTTTAAGTAACATAGTTGTGCTATGAACGTACTAATGCCTTTCCAAAAACGGGACATGACATCTGGTGGCTGTCCCTTGGTTGCTGGGTTAGGAAATGTTCATCTGTAAAAACTTTTTTTTTCCTAAATCTGGTCCTAGCCCTAGTTACTTTGGTTAATAATCTGTTACGATATTTTCTGTAATACAGGCCTAGGACTGAACAAACAAGACGCAAATATAAATGACAAATGACAGTCAACTAGATGAGGTTGATCAATTGTGGCTCAGTTCGCAATGTAACCAATTTGATATTACTGTAGGTTTTGTTTAGAGCCTGCCTATTGTGTTTGATGGGTCACTTTGACAGATGATGTTAATGGTTGCTGGTATCATTTAAATTGTAATTTAAATGATTATTATTTAAATATCATATGAGCAACAATTCAAATTATAATTTAAATAATCATTTAAATGACATATTAATGAATAATCATTTAAATGACATATTCATTTATTGACTATTACCACAAAACACCCTCCATAGTTTTCACTGTATTGTTTACTTGACATTGCACAAATTTTTACTTACTTTGACTTACTTTGATTTCACCATTAAGATTTACTATTTTTAACATCCATTTTAATGTTAACCATGGTAAATACCGGTTTTCTGTACTCCATAAAATATTTTGTTGCATAAGCTAGTTTACTAGGTTAGCAACTGAATGACTTTATTAGCTAGCCCTAAATTAAAATGTGACAATAATTAACAATAATTAACATTTTTTCCATATTTCAACACTGAGTCAAAGTCACCTTGCTATCTAACAAATTATTGCGAAACAGTAAAAAAACAGCTGAACTAATCAATAAAATAGTCAGAACTGTGTCAGAAGTGTGGTCACTATTAATTACTGGTATCTTGTGTAAATGGATAGATGAATAAACTGGAATAACTAGTGTCTTGTTTCCTTTATAGTTATCTGGATTCAATAACTATGAAAAAATGAGCTCAGAATCAGGATTCAATATTAGTGTCATGAAAGTAAATCAAGCCATCAATGACGACTACAAGGACACAGGATATGACCGTGGGCACCTAAACCCCTACAGTTTCCATGTGCGTGATGGTCGTGTGGCAACATTTACACTGACTAACGCTGCACCCATGGATGCCTGTTTTAACCGCGTACACTGGAAAGAGTGGGAGACAGAGTTGCGGGACATTATACAACAAAAGCTCAGTGCTGATAGAAACAGAGCAACAGCATACTTTGTCACAGGTACTGTTCCCAGTCAAAGTTACAGAATACCGAAAAAAGGGGAATTCGATGAAGTGCGTGACCTTGACAGAGTGACGGTTCCCACTCATGTCTGGACGGCTCTCTGTTACAAACACCCGACTGATGATCGTAACTCATTTTCCCTTGCCTACATAGGAGAGAACCAGCCAGAGAGTAACATAAGAGTGATGTCTGTTCGGGAAATGAATTCAATACTCAATCCTCAGGCAGTTCAAATATTTTATGATGACTGTTTCTCTGATAATCAGCAATCACAGAAAGCTGCAAATAAGCTATACAAACAAATTCAACTGTCTATGAGCCGAAGACTCCAGATACCCCTTGATGTGTTGGACAGTTTCCAAAAACAGCCCAGTAGCACAGACCTTCAGCCATATGACCATCCAACAAAGAGAAGAAAGGCTAATAACATGCTTATAATGAGATCCTTTAAAAATGCACCCTCATTTTTCAAAGAGTTGGAAAACCTGAAGTATGTAACTGAGTCAGCTTGTCTGTTGACTAAGGTTACAAGATCGGATGTTGAATGTCAGCAGGTCCTGGAGAATTCAGAGATTGGATCAAAGACTGCAGCTGATGGGACTCCTTGCAAGAGCTCAGTGTCTCCAGTGTACTGTGTATGTGAATCGGGGTCCATGTATGGTAAATGTCTGGTCGTCCCAGAGATATCAATTGCTGAGGAGATTACCACAGCAAATTATTGGAGTGGCCTGCGTTGCTGTGACACAGAAAGTGGATTAATTCCCTATTGTACCTCCCCCTGCCTGTACCTGGGTGTTCAAAAGGGCTACCAGTGTTACTCAGGGCAGTCCTATGTAAAGTGCTCACCCCAGTACTCACTCATCACTGCTAAAGGAGAGAAATGCAAAGATGATCGCCCCTGTGCCACATATGGACAAGACCACTACTGGTGTGAGAAAGCTTCAGGGTCCTCGGATTACTGCAGTCCGCCTCTGCCTGACAGTATAACAACAACTGGCAAAAAATGTCGAATCAATCATGCTTGTGGCAAATATGGTAAAAATTACTACTGGTGCTACCCAGATTATAATAACGACTGGGAGTACTGCTGCACTCATAATGATCGCTCTTCAGCTGTAAATGGCAAAACCTGCAGGTCTGATCACCCCTGTGGACACCATGGTAAAGACTACTTATGGTGCTACACCACAGATGGTGAGTGGAATTATTGCTGTGTGGGAGAATGAAATTTAAAAAGAGTTTAATGTCATTTTTTTTTCCCCTTGTCATTTTTGACTATAGAATGAAAAGTAGTTTAGAATTCCTATGCTTTGCTATGCAGAATCACACACGTTTCAATTGTGAACTTTTGCACATATACATGCATCTGAATTTTGCTTAATAAAAATAATCTACATCGCAATGTTTTTTTTTAAATTTCTTTACTTGATTTCTTTATGTTTTTTTCATCGTTTCTTCATTCTTTGCGGAGGGTTAAATGCATGGTTTTCATTGTTCAGTTGTTCCTTCATACATGATATGTTTCTTTGCTGTGCCATCTCTTGAACATTAGGCTAAAACATCAGAATCCCTTTCACTGAAGAGAGTACTGTATTGTATATGTCAGGTTCAGCACCTGTTTGTCTGTCTTTCTTGTCTTCCGCTGTTGTACAAGTCTTTAGTGTTTTGGCTGTTCCCTGAATTGCTGCATGGCTCAATGAGCTCAGCATCTGACTATTAACCCCCTCTGTTGTGTGTTCAAATCCTGCCTCATCTGTTTTTCTATTTTGCTCCCTAGTTTTTCATTGGTTTCATCAGTTTTTCTAGTTCCTGTGATTTTGTGGTTTGTTGTCTGTTTGGTTTCTTGCTTTGTGCTTTGGTTGTGTTTTAACTGTTTTTATAAATTCCCCAGTGCTGGATTCTGTTTTCCTTGTTTCTTTGTCAGTTCCTAGTTTCCCTGTTTAGTTTCTCAGTAAATATGAGTTTCTCCTGTTGCCTTTTCTTGTGCCTGTCCTTGTGTGTTTACCTGATTGCCCTGTACCCTCCCGGATTGGTTAAATGTCTGTCTCACTCCTGCTTGTTGTTCCCCGGTCCAGTTCTTGTATTTACTGTAAGTTCCTGCCTGAGTTCAGTTCCCCAGGGGGTCATTGTATGCATGAACGATGTATGTGATGGATATTTGATGTTGTATGATTTGTTGCCATGAGATTGTCAGCAGGAAATACATCGACAAAGTCACAAAAAAGGAGAGTAAGGAGGAATGGAGGTGGCATTTGAAAGGAAGAATGACCGGTACCTCTTGACCTAACAGCAGAGTGCAGAGAAGCAGGGTGGTCAGCTGTCAGTTGTCCTGTGGAAGTTTGCTGCAGTGGATTTGTGGAAACGTTCGCCCAGCATTTCCTGAAGAGCATGGGTGTCATTAGTCCGAAGCTTAAAAAGACCCTGAAAGGTTTGGCTGAGGAGTTAGAGCTGGGGAGTTTCTAGCTTTGGTTAAGAAGGAGGGACCAGGTGTGGGTACAGCATGGGTCCTAGGGTCTGCTCTTGGGGATGGCAAGGAGATGTCGCTGCCATTGCTCTACTGCCATGAGATGTCCTGGGATTAAAGGAGCATAACATCAATGAAGGGTGGTTCCTGGCTGATGACCCTCTAGCTACCCTTGAAGGCACGGTTGGTGGTGCGACAGGCAGCAATGTTCAGCAGGTAGCTGTTTACCTCTGCATCTACCTATAAAATATTTTCAATTAGCTGAAATTAATTGGGTCATCGAATCAGCAGGTACAGGTGTTCCACTGTATTTGAAATTATGATATTTCAACACGTGTTATATGATTCCTTAGGCCACACTGTAAGAAACTCTTCAAAAGCAGACGTGAGTTGAGGATGTGACTTCAGGCTGGGGGATGACTTCATTCGAGTGACTGTGTTTCCTTTGCAAAATTAAAAGAGTCGAAAGAGCCTTGTTTTTCCAGGAATTCTAGTGATATTTACTAGACTTGCTGTCAGCTGATTGATGATTTTTCCTCTCTATTGGAGAAATTGTCCTTTGTACTGTACAGCTTTTGGCTGCAGAAAAAAAGCATAAATAGGGTTAGCATACATCTGGGTTTCCCCGGACATGTCCTCTTTTTGGGCCCCTGTCCAGGTGTCCAAGCAGTTTTTTAAAATTGGCGGTTTGTCCATGTTTAGAGCTGCAACCCGTATGAACTAATGTTGCTGATTACACTAGAGTACCAAGTGAATGAAAAAGCACCAATTTTCAATGTACGGCAGCCTCTCAGTGTTTGCAAGGCTCATGCACATGTTTACTTTAAAAATTAAACCATATGCCCATTGCTTTGTGTCTCACTGCTCATGAGTAACGTCAGCCTCCGGAAACCAATAACACTTTGTTTTCATGTAAACAATGAATTGAGTTATTTGCTTGACGTTTATCGATCTTTAGCTTAGCGTTTTGTAGAGGAAGACTTGCTACTGATTGTTCTTGAAGATCTTTCTCTAAGTGAAACAAAGCCTTATTCTTCTTGGCTTTTTTTCTTGCATGTGATTTTATGTCAGTTTTAAATCTGAAAGAAGCTATGTAGAGGTATATATTTTAATGGTGGGTGGGGTGTCTTTGTTGATATAAGGCCATTTTGGTTGGCCTTGTGGATATTACGATGGATATTATATGTAGAAGTTTGACACACTTTGCTCTGCAGCTCCTGGAATCATATATTTACAAAACAGGACATGTTCTAATTTAATTTAACATAATTTAACTTTTTTTGTTTAATTTGCCATAATGATGTTGAATAGGATGAGGGTCATCCAATTACAAAAATATCGGGAGTGCCACAGCCCCTTTCCAGCGACCTCATGACCTCCATGCTTTCCCAGTCTGTCTACTGACTTCATAGGAAGAGTCACCAGAGACATGAATGTTGCCGCTGAGGTAAGTGAATCTCTCAACAAGGTCGACGTTCTCCCCGCAGACAGACACATGACTGATGGCTGTGCACGGAAAGTCATTTAAGGCCTGGATCTTGGTTTTTATGCGGGACGCTCGCAATCCCAGACTCCTTGCTCAGTCTTTCAAGAGAACCGATCAAAGCCTCCATTGACACTGCAATGTCACAGCCATTGGACCCCATAACTCTGCCCAACACTCAGTCCATGCAAGTATTAAAAGGAATAGGAGCAAGAACACATCCCTGGCGAACGCCAGAATTAATTGGGAAGAACGCAGAGGTTCTCCCTCCACTCTGCACAGCACTCACAGTAGGGCTGGGCGATATCATATTGATATTATGTCGCGCATGCGCAATAATCACTATGGCTAAAGATGACAGGCACAACATTTGGCAAGGAGCGGAAATTCTCAGCACTCCGCTCACATGCTCTGATACAAAGCCTCATTAATATTTTAGCCATACTACTAAACTGCTTAAATCGTGGGCGTAAATAAATGACCGTATAGCACAGAAAAGCTGGCACACTGCTAAATGTTGTGCCTGTCATCTGAAGCCCTAGTAATTATTGCGCATGCGCGATATAATACCGATATGATATCGCCCAGCCCTAACTCACAGTACCAGTGCACAGGCTGACCATGATATCCAGCAGCTTCAGGGGGATCCAGCAAAGTCCCAGGATGTCCCACAGGGCAACTCGATCCACTGAGATGAATGCTTTATAAAAATTGAAGGCTGCAAGAAACCTCTGCCGATATTTGCGCTTATGCTCAATGAGAATCTTCAGTGCCAGGATGCGGTCGATGGTAGATTTCTTAGGCGTAAAGCTAAACTGCTCCGGTCGCTGATAGGCAAGCAAGTAATCACAGATCCTGTTAAGGATGACCCTAGCAAAGACCATACACGGCACTGAGAGTAGTGTTATCCCCCTGTAGTTGCAGCAATCCAGGTGATCACCCTTCCCATTCCAGACAGGGACTACAATTTCCGTTTTCCAGTGAGCTGGAATAATGCCTGACTCCCAAATGGGCCAGAGTGAAATTAAAACTGCAGGGTGTTTATATATGCCCATGGAAATTAGTGTTACATTTCTTTACAGAGTGCACTGAGTCTTGTTTTTGCAATGTCATTCTTTATAAACTCTTATATTGTTCAATTGACACCATCACTGTCACTCCAGCTCTTCCAAGATTGTAAGCCTATATGGATTGCACCCAGGTACAGAAAGTGTGGTCAATATCTGCCCCATTTTAATATGCACTCATTTTAAACCCTAGCACACAAGAGCATTCCCCACCAAGAATTCTCATAGTTAGCAACTATCTCTAGTTCCATCTAGGGTTTTTGTACCCTTGCCCTATTGAATGCCATTGCAGTGGATGAAAAAAAACAATTAAATGAAACACTGTACCATGTCATGCTATGCAAATATTCAGTGGCTTGTCAAAGTATTCAACCCCCATTAAAGTCATGATAATTATCTGCAGTATAAAATATGTATACACAATTTTCTCAAACAACATTTACAATGAGGGAAATAATTATCTGACCCCCTGCTGAATCCTAAAATTGGCACCTTAATAAAGAAATGATGGGTATAATTTCACTGGTAGGCTTTTTTTAACAGCAAAAGAAAGATTATCAACAAACCAAGAAAGAAACTATCATTATGTAACAGCTACAAACCAATTTGTCATCTATCTAGGGGAAAAAATCATTTGATCCCCTATCAGCCAGCAAAGCCAGCAAGAAATTAGGTCAAGTACACGTGCACAACACATGTAGTACTTCATTAAATATTAACAGATACAAAGCCAGCATTCTCATTTAATGACAGGATTGTAACAATTACAGTTTTGTTCGACTTTTTTATTATTGCCCTAACAGTAGCTATTCTTAATACCCATTCCCTGACTTATGAAGTTCAGCACACAGCACACAGCCTCCCTCATTTGGTTTTTGTGTCTCTTATCTTTCCCACGTTCATGATTGATTAACGGAATTTAGCTTCTGTCACCTCATAGCTTGAAGGTTCCTATTCACTCCAATTAACTCAAAGATGTACAACATATGGGAAACATGCTTCAGTTAAATTGTGTTCACTATAATTTTGTGGGGTGCCAATAATTGTGTTTTTCTTGAAAATAATTTCATCATGAAGGATTTGTTTTTCTTTCAATATTTCTTTTTTTAATGAAAGGTTGAATATGTCTCATTTTTTTCAGTGTGAGATGAAACTAAGGTGGATTTTTATAAATCTTTACAATAGGTGCCAGTAATTGTGGAGGGTACTGTATGAGTTTGCAATAAAATGCTGAATTTCATAAGACTACAAAGATTCTTTCTCTGACTCAACACCAACACAAAAACACACACAAAGAAAGGGCCAAGAACAACAAAACTTTGTTTAGCTTACAGGAACACGGTTCTCTAACTTTCATGAATAACCAGAGCTGAGCAGATAACGTTTCAGTATAAATGAACAAAGGTCGTAAGGTTCATATTGATCAGAGTCTATCTCATGATACTGGGGAAGTCTGGTGTGGCCCTTATGATCCTATGATTTCAAGGTTTATTATTTTGAAACCCACCATGTTTAACGATAGTATGCCATGGATATTAGTCTCAGCCACATTTTACTGATAGTTATTATTTGGGGTTTTCCACATTGTTAGGTGGTTTAAATAATACAGTGGTTCTTATAGTTGGGTGGTTTAAAGAAATCTTGCTTTAACTAAAGTAGAAACAATATACTCAGTCCTGCCTTTCCTTATTATTTCCTCCTACCGTGGTATTTCCTTCCAGTTCTAGAGAGTTTTCAACTGCAGTTAGCACTAGCTAACACACAAGAACAAGTCCCAGCAAGATCCATTCCTGCGACTGCATTCAGCACCAAACTAATTTTACTGAAATTTTACAACCTTGCTGTATTCAACATCATCAACATCATGGTGGCGGGTTAAAAGGTAGTAGCATGTCATGGTATGTAAATTTTTGGTTCCAGAAGCTGTAGAGCAAAGGTTGTCAAAGGGCTGGGCGATATCATATCGATATGATATCGCCCAGCCCTAGGTTGTCACAACTTCTACATATAATATCCAGAAGGCCAACCAAAATTTAATATCTGGTTGTGCTGTAGGATGGCCGCACCAGTTCCGAGTCATCTCAGCAAAAACGTATTGCTGAGAGACTTGTTTATTCTCATCAATCACATTTCATTGCAATGTTGACCCTGTGCTAACTTGCATATGACAAAATATAAACTGAAAACAAATTGGCCGTATATGACAACACAGCCCACCCACCATTAAAATAAATCCAACCGCAGAGTATCTTCCAGACTTAACGCTAAAAAAAAAATCACATGCAAGGAAAAAGTCAAGCAGAACAAGGTTTCGTTTCACTTAGAGAAATACAGTTTTCTAATCTTCAAGAACAATCAGAGCTGAGTTAACAAAACTTCAACAAAGAACACAAACAGGCTGGGATGTCTCTTTTGGTCAAAGCTTTCCTCATGATTGTTGTTAAATTCCATGACCCTCATATGAGTTCTTGTGTGCACATTAAGACGGAGCAGATATTGGCCACCATTATAGGCTTACAACCTAGGAAGGACTGCACTCACAGTGATTTAACACTGCTGTGCAAATGAGCCATATAACTGACATCAATTGAATATGCACGGCATCAGCCGCCCACACTAGCCTTAACTTCTAAACTCACAAAAACAATTTTCCTCAGTTATAAAGCAGTTAATACCACAAATGACAAAAGTCTAACTAGAAAACACCACTTAACTTGTGTATCATTGAAGCAACAGAAGGATAACATGCAAAAAAAAAAAAAAAACTGGCAGAGACTAATACTTGTGGCATTCCATTCTCAGTTGAGGTGGGTTTCTAAGTATTTGGCCTGGTTTTCCAAAACTTAAACCTAATAAAAATCTGAATATTAAATGAGAATAAAGATATGATTTGTTATTCCATTCCCTGTTGTCCTCTAAAAGCAAGGCCACCACCCAGTATGTTCTGTTTTTAGCCACTAGGAAAGCTCTCACCTTCTTTCCTTTAATAAAAGCGTGAACTATATATATCTGGTGTTTTTTTGATAGGAGCGTGAAGTTGGGGCTGTTAGGGTGCCTGTAATACCCATCTTGTTAGGGCGCGCCTACTGTCGCCTAGAATTACAACTGTTTTCGCAGGCCAACCCTTGGGTGCGCGCTTGTACGCGTGTCCGGAGGCTTTGCGGTGCTTGTGGGGTGTTCGCCTTACTTCTGTAGTTAAGGCTAAATTTTTATACCAATTTAAAATAACACAATTTTGCCAATTTAACAAATACAGCAAAAGTTTTTTATACCTTTAAACATTAACAAGAACAGTTAAGGTCTTCAATAGTGTGTTAGGTCCCCTTCCCCTACCGTGTCCATTGGCTGTCTTACCATACTTACTGACATAAAATAGTGCATTAGCTTAAAATAACACATTAACAAAACACAGCTATTGTTTTTTACCATTTAATAACGCCTTACCCTCTTTCATCTCTAGCTTGAGTCTAGAGCACTGTTAAAATAACACTGCTAAAGTTTTATTATTCTTAAAATGCATTTAAACCAGTACATTAATAAGCATATCTAGTTTACTTTTTTAAAGACTAATGACACCCGTTTTGCTGCCATATGCTGTACCGTATATGTCATGGCGACTGGCGGCTATGTTGTTTAACCACGCGACCCACCAAAACACATCAATCATGCCATAATAGAGGGCTTGCTAGGCCCCATTCCAAGATAGACATTTATTCAAATTAGAAATCCGACCACACTTTGCTCAAAAAATTCTCCAATGTTTCCTGATAGATTCGAGATTCGGGGGTCTGTTACCCATAGTGCACTGCTTCTGCTGTCTGGCTGGCTTGGTGCCCAAGTTGGTTTAGGCCGAAGAGCCATCTCTGGGTCAAACGCACTCTTTGCGGCGTGTTGTTTTATGAAATCTGCAAAACTTCACCCCCCTTCCATTTGCAATAAATGATCAATAGCCTTTGGAACCAGTCTATCTCGAGCCAGACGTTAAAAAGTGCATATAATAGCCGCGAGAACCACGCTGATTCACAGACTAGGACTGGGCAAAAAAATTGATTTTTCGATATATCGTTTTTGAAAATGTAGTCGATTCAAAATCGATTCTCAATGGACACAAATAGATTTTTTCGATATTTACACAAGCATTAAACGTAAGATTTACACTAATCTTATTACTAGTCTAATCCACTAGGTGTCATCCCCTTATTTACCTTGTGCATGTTACAATGGAGAGTCCGTTATTCATTCATTTCATTCATAAAATGGCGGATTCAGGTGCGCTCCCGATACCAACCACACCTTCAAATAAAAAGTCAGAGGTATGGAAGCATTTCCCCTTTCACATGTAGGATTTGTATTAAATCTATATTCATTCATATTGTCAAATCAAGAATTGAAATCGAATCGAAATCGAATTGAATTAAGAACTTGAAAATTGAATCGGAACATCTGAATCGATACCCAGCCCTATCACAGACGCTGCTGTAAACCTTCACAAACCCATTAACTAAAAAGAGTGGACAGCCCCACCTAGCGGCATGTGTTGCAACCGTACCACACCTATGTTTCTAAATTTATGTTAAAAACACTAAATTGTCCAGCTTATTCACATACATAGTATTAAACAATGTATTAAAAACAGCACATTTATGCTAAAGATGATTATTTATAGTTTAAAACGTTAGTGGCACCACTTTTGGGGTAATGCCGTATGCTCATGTTAACAAGGATTGGCTACGTTATTCCTTGATTCTTGTTGTCGAAATGCTTTATTTTAAATAACACATTGGCTGAGTTTCAGAACTTTAAAAACACTATGGTTAAAAGGTCTTATTTGAAATAAGAAGGCCACATGTGGCCTCGTTGAAATGTATATCTGCGTGAGTGATTGTGCGTGTTCTCAGTGCACATGCGCGATTGAGCCCACCTCCGAAAATCACCACAAAGGGTCAGAATCAAACAGATAAAGATTAACTAAGGCAGGGACCAACATCAGAAACAACAATGCTAAACACAGGCGAAACACAGAAAAACAACAATAGCTAACAAGGAGAACCGATCATAACCACAGCTAACATAGAGAGGGATTCAGCCACAACGAACACAACCATAGCCATGATGAACCAACAACCAATAATACACAACTAATAAGACATGATGCAGGATTGGTGAAAACCACAATTCAATTAACCAATCATACACAGCAAATGTGCCAGTGTTAAATTAACACTTCATTGCGTCTATATGGGTGCTCACCATTCAGTGTTACCTTTAACACTTTACAGTCTCCTCCATGAGCCGACACTCCTCCATGAGCCGACACCTTATCGTGGTGGAGGGGTTTGTGTGTTCCTGTGATCCCAGGAGCTATGTTGCCCGG
>JAODKE010004044.1:0-12025 GCA_026779605.1 Mormyrus hasselquistii
TAATGAGAATGTTGAATTTTACGTGGGATTTACATTTCAAGGACCTGTTGCTTGTGGCATCACTGTCTGTGATGCCAAAGAGAAATAAGGAACAAGGGAAAGGGTCAATAGATTCGAGTCCATAGTCCAGTTCTATTAGTGTTGTGTTTCGTCAGTGAAATGTACCACCTACAAATCAGTTACGTAGTATTGGTATGACATTTCCATAAATAGCTGTAAATATTGTTTTGTATGCACACACACACTCCAGTTGGTCAACTGCTGTTCTTTTAAATTTGATCTATAAAGAGAATTGACTTGACTTGACATGACATGTAGAAATAATGTATTAGACATTGTATTTTGCTGTCTTTGCTGATACTCTGACCCATCGACACCTGTCCATTCCAGGAACACCTCTATGTTCCCTAAATGCTCTTGGTGTCCTACTTTGCCTGCTGATTTTTATAGTCCTATTAGGTTCTTGTTTTGTTTGTAAGATAGTTGTATAGCTCTTGCTCTAATATTAATTACATATTACTGCCATATTACTTGCATTTGTATTGGGCATTCATTGGAAGCCCAGTCTAGCTGCACTTATGCCTAGTCAACTCCTTGACAGACATGTTTGTAACATGGGATCTGTCTAACTTGGTACTTTGTACAAAAGCGTAAATAAAGTAAATGTGAATACACTCTGACTGATATTTGAAACTTTGTTTACCATACTCGGGGCATGGTAGAGGCAGGAAAGGAAGGTGATGATCCACTTGCGGTTCCACAAGACAACAGGAGGTTTATTACAGAAACTGAAAACACTATGAACACTACAAACAAAACATACCACAAGGGGTCAAAACTAAACAGGGGAATGATGTAACTAACAGAACAAAAAATGATTGACGAAGGGAAACTGGTAACATGGAGAACAGGCGGATAAGCAAACATAACATACAGAAATTCAGAATAACCAACATCGGGGATTCATCAAAAACACAGTCAATGACTTCCAATCAGAACAGGGAGCAGAGCAGGATCAGGGGGGTATTCCATAAAAATAGCTAAAGAAAGCCAGACTTTCCCGAAAAAAGTCAGACTCAAATCGATCAAATGAGTTGGAAATCATGTAAAATGAGAGCGGTGTCTTTTTTTCCCCTCCACAGAACAAACGCTGCTGATGGACCTGTATGAAAAATACAAAGATGTAATTGCTAAACTTGCAGGCAAGGGAGCTCACTGATAAAAATGAAAGTACAGAAGCTGTATGTCACGATCGGCGGTCAGGCGAGCGGGCAAGGAGGCGAGCAGAGCCGGAACTTACAAGGAAGCAGGGTTTAATGGTGGAAACAGGTAGACAGACACGAACGATCGTAACATTACAACAATGACTGACGCAGGACTCAGGAAAACGGGGACTGATATACACCACTAAACGGGGATTAACAGGACACAGGTGCACACAATCGGGCAGGAACACCAGGTAATGAGGTGGGCGTGGCACACGGGAGGATCGAACGGCGCAGATCATGACACTGTATGGGTAAAACTAGATGCTAAAAACTCAAATGGCCTAATTGTTGGTGTTTGTAATAGAGCACTTACAGTAATGTAGCTGCAGAGGAAACCAGAATGTTGTATGACGATATCAGGATTATGAGTAATAAAAATGATGTGGCGGTTATGGGTGATTTTAATTTATCTGGGATACAGTGGGACATAGCTCTTCTCTTCATGTCTCTGGCTCTTCTGTAAATGAACCTGAGATGGTGGAATTACTATTATATTGTTTTTACTCAGTTTGTTAATACCCCTATCAGGGGAGATGCCCTTCTTGATCTTGTTTTGTCTAACAAGCAGGTTAGGATTGGAAATTAGAGGTTTTAGAACCACTAATTTTAGTGATCACAACATGATTAAATTTGAGGTAAATTTTAGTGTCCGAAGAGCAAAGTCCAAAACAAAAATATACAATGTTAGGAAGGCCAACTTTAATGGTATGAGACTGAAACTAGAAACTGTAAACTAGTTGGAGTTAAATAGCAAAACTGTTGAATTTTTAAAAGCATGTTGTTGCAAGAGAACGTCATAGCAAAACTAAATCTAGGAAACTGCAGGTTTTTTACTATGGAAATTAAGAATAAAGTCAGGAGGAAAAGGGCTCTCTTCCACAAATGAAAATTAACTAACAATTTCAAAATAAAGCAGGAGTATCAAAGGCTACAGGTTAAATAACATTAGACTCGCTAAGAGGAATGTAGAAAGGAAGATTGCATTGGAGGCTAAGGATGACATTAAAAGTTTCTTCCAATATTTTAACTTCAAAAGAGCTCGAAAAACTGAAATCATTAATCTGCAGGATAGTAAGGGTCTTAGAATGGAAAATGAAATTGATATAGTAAATGAGTTTAATGAATATTTTACATGGGTGTTCACAGTAGAGAACAAGAGTAACCTGCCACCATTTAGTTCAAATACAGCATCATCTATGACCAATATATGTATAACTGAGGCTGATGTGGAACAAAGCCTAGCTAAATTCAAAATAAATAAATCGCAGGGCCCTGATGGTATCTTACCTATATTTGTACTGTAAAAGAGATGAGGGATATTATTAGCCAACCTTTAACATTACTATTTCAGAAATCCTTATCTACTGGTGTAGTACCTTCTGATTCGAAGCATGCTAATATAACACCCATATTCAAAAAAGGCGATAGAAGTAATCCAGCAAACTATAGGGCAATCAGTTTAACTAGCATTACTGGAAAACAATGGAAGCTATAATCCAAGTGAAAATGGTAGATTACCTGGATGCAGATAACATTCTGAGGTACAGGCAACATAGATTTAGGAGACGTAGGTCCTGTTTAACTAATGTACTTGAGTTCTTCGAGGAAGCTACAAGAGAATTTGATCACAAAAAGGCTTACAACGTAATTTACTTAGATTTCCAGAAGGCCTTTGATGTTGTCCCCCACAAATGGCTCAAATTGCCCCCGGAGTCTAGGGGTAGGCAACACACTTTCACTGACTGGGGCATGGTCGCACATTTCATTTAATATCAAAAACTTAATACATGGTAAATCAATTATTTCTTACTGTATATATTTGGTTATATGTAGCAATATGGTGAATATGTAGCAACTTTCATGTGTATGAATAAGCCATTGACACCTGGCCACGTCCCCCCCCCCTTTTATATCGCTGTTGGGGATGTATCTGGATCGCGTTTCACTGATGCATTGTTCATGTGAATGCGATTTGAATATGCGCTAATGCTGCTATTTAGAATGTGAATAGCGATCTTCGGGTGAAAACGGCATTACACACCCCCGATGCAGAAAAAACAAAGTAAGTGACATGGTTTACTTTTTTGGCCGATTTAACCTAATTTTAAAAACTTCAATACTTCTGACAATGGACGCACAAGAATTCCAATGTGCCTTGAATGTTGGTTTTATGTACAAATGGCAAATAAAAATATTGTATCTCGTATCGTATCTTGACAATGAACATTTTAAAAAGAAGTCAGATTACTGATTTAGTCAGCCTTTTTTCATGTTTCTATAATAAGATTTCAGTGAGTTGTGAACTAAAATACATGAGAAAGATATGCGACATCGCCGACAATGCCGTCAACTCCAGAGGGTTAAGATCAAAGCTGCAGGGATTTTAGGAACTGGATTAACAGACAGGAAGCAGCGGGTATATCGCAGTGGGCCTGCATTCATAGTGGGGTACCGCAGGATTCTAGTTTAGGACAATTATTGTTCCTAATTTACATTAATGATATTGTCACCCATACAAACAGTAAACTGGATACATTTACAGATGACAACAAGGTGGGTGGTGTAGCAGATACTGATCTAGCAGCAGAGAGGCTACAACAGGATCTTGATTTAATTAGCGACTGGGCTGATACCTGGCAGATGAAATTTAACGTAGAAAAATGTAAGGAAATCCATGCAGGGAGCAGAAATATAAAGTACAGATATGTTACGGGTTCCACTGAAGTAAAGGTAGCTGATTATGGGAAAGACCTCGGTGTGTATGTTGATGCTTCCATGTCTCACTCTTGCCAGTGTGGGGAAGCAATTAAAAAGGCCAATAGCTACCATTATATAATTCCATGGTAAAACCCCACCTAGAATATTGTGTGCAGGTTTGGCCACCATACCTTAAGAAGGACATTGCTGCCTTGGAAATGGTTCGACGTAGAGCTACAAGAATGATTTGTGGCCTTAGAGGAATGTCTTATGAGGAGAGGTTAGGTGAGCTGAATCTGTTCAGCCTTGTGCAAAGGAGATTAAGGGGGGGACATGATCCAGGTATATAAGATTCTAACGGGTCTCGATGCTGTTCAGCCAAATGGCTACTTTAATATTAGTTTAAATACTAGAACTCATGACCATAGGTGGAAATTAGCGGGAGAACATTTTAAACTGAATTTGAGAAAACACTTCTTTACCCATCATGTAGTTAGAATATGAAATAGTCTTCCTGCTAGTGTAGCTCAAGCTAAAACCCTGGGTTCCTTTAAATCAGAGCTAGATAAGATTTTAACAACTCTGAGCTATTAGTTAAGTTTTTCCCAAATGAGCTTGATGGGCTGAATGGCCTCCTCTTGTTTGTAAATTTCTTATGTCCTTATGTTCAATATTGTGGGCATAAATACAGTCAGGGAGTTGGCTTGGCAAAGAATTACAGACAGACTAAATGCGTAAGTTACGTAAATGTTGCAAGTGCTTAGTACAGTGGCATGGTGGTACAGTGGTTTATGCTGTCACCTCACACCACGAAAGTTCCTGGTTTGATCCCCGTAGCCAATGGGAAGCCTTCTGGGTTAAGTTTACATGTCATTCTTACTGTATAATATTTATTATGTATTATTTGATCTCCGTAAAATTATTTCAAACGCATCCGTGTAAAATGTTCTGCACAAATAACTGTATCTTGTCTTTTAATAAACTAATGAAAATAAAAAGTAGACTGTGATTAAACAAAATATTAAATATATTACTGTTCATATTATTTTAATGTTTTTTTTTTTTCAGTTTCATTCATTGTATTTCATGTTTGACCTTTCTAATATGGGTATGCTTTTATTTGAATTATTTTGGAATTAATTGGAATGGTGAGATATGATTTTTATAGGTTTTATTATATTTAGAGCATGGAATTGCATCAGGATCAGTGATGAACATGTGCAACTCCTTGCAGGCACCTGTAAAGTTGGTCCCAGCAAAGCAAAGAAACGATGCATATGCTCATGCACATGAAGAGTACAGCCCATCGTTTGCTGTTTGCCTGGCCCCCACGAGTCCGCCTCATGGTGACAGTCCAAGGGCCAAACACATCAAGACCCACATCGGTGAAGGGTGGCTCCGTGCTAAGATGATCAGGGGGTAGCTCTCCCACGAAGCTTGATACATACTGTATAACACACAAGTGGAGGACTCCATTGATACATCTCCTGGTCTCAACGATCCAGAATCCCACTGCACAGACAGATCCTTCTGTGAAGACACGACCCTGGTGTTTGACCTTTCCATGATAATGCCTCACGAGTACTGTGGCTGCGGCCTGGAATGTCAAGAGGGAACTTTTCTCTTGTGTTGAGTGCTGAGTGGGTATGCCTTCCTCCTATTTTCAGAAGGCCATCTTCATCCACCCAAGGATTAAGCTTTCTCAGACGATTATTCTTCAAGATGTCCTTCCCAATGGCTAAGCAAGAGAACTTTTTACTGTAAGTCTCCCTTTGCACACACCTGTTGATGAGAGTTTCTGCTTTTAGTATTTCTTCTGCTGTGTGAGGCCTTTTGTACTGACGCCAACCGCTACCATCCCATACTTGACATCAGCTGCTCTCTTATGCAACTGAGTGTTGAGCCTCAGACAAGCTATGGCTTGCACCAGAGACTTCCAGGATGAGAATCCCTCAAAGCAATGACATCCCATACTAGATGGAGGAACAGAGAGCGTGGTGGTATGAGAACACACCTCTGTATCAAGATCTGGAGTGGCGAGCTTGACGAGGAGACGCTCACTTAAGTAGGGACAGAAAAGGAGGCGCGGTGACCATTTCCTGCTGGTAAGCTCCGCTGCAACAGGTACAGATTGAGTGGCATGATCTGCAGGATTTTGAGTGCAGATGTAGTGCCACTGCTCAGGTTTCTGATTTGCAGTACTGCGTTAGAAACATACACATAAAATCGCCCGGTCTGGTTATACATGTACCCCAAGACAACTTTGCTATCCGAATAAAACTGCAAAGTGTCGATGCTGATGTCTAACTTGCTTTCTACAAACTCTTCCACTTCCACTGCTAACACATCTGCACCCAGCTCCAACCTCAGGACAGTGTGGGCAGCTGCAGGAGCTAGTTTCGCTTTCCTTAGGACAAAGCCAACGTGACACTCTCCCTCACTGTCGATCACCTTCAGGTAGGCTACAGCAGCAATAGCCTTTACTGAGGCATGTGAGAAAATATGAAGTTCCTTCCTG
This sequence comes from Mormyrus hasselquistii, assembly GCA_026779605.1. Classification (NCBI taxonomy): domain Eukaryota; kingdom Metazoa; phylum Chordata; class Actinopteri; order Osteoglossiformes; family Mormyridae; genus Mormyrus; species Mormyrus hasselquistii. Next base: position 6,484 of record JAODKE010004044.1, read on the forward strand.
CGAGCTGTAGAAAGGGTGGCGGAAGTGTAAGGTGTTGGAATCTTGAAATCACTCAGAGCTTGTGAGGCGTCTTTCCACATCTTCCATTCAGTTTCCCTTTCATCTGGAAGATGGCTGTCCTAGTCAAGGACCTTGCTGCTGATAAGTTCTCTTAGTAGGAACTTCTCTTGAATAATGATTGTTGCAACAAGTCCAAGGGGGACAAAAAGACTGTTCACAGTGGCAAGGACACCTCTACAGGTGAAGGGGTTTTCTGTAGCCACCACCCTGAATTTAAAAAGGTCATGTTTGAGATCCCAACTGAGCTCTAAGCTACGTTGGATGAGGTCTGAGTTGTCGTCAAATCCCAGATTCTGAAGACCCATTGCATGGTCTTCTGGAGAGAAAGCATCCACGACTTCAGAGTTGTTTGATGCTATCTTATGGAGCCGCAAATTAGAGGAGGCAAGTATCTCCTGGGCTCTTTTAGGTAGGTTAATGGCTTCTGTGGCTGATGGGAAAGATTTCAAGCCATCATCAACATAAAAGTCTCGCTCTACAAAGTTCTTGGCATCCACACCATATTTGCTTGTTCCATGTTGCGCCGCACAATGAAAGCCAGCTATTGCTGAATACGTGGATTTCATCCTGTACTCTACAGTCTCGTTGCTGGGACTGTTGATCTTAAAGTAAGAGAACCAGAGAAAGTCTTGATGGTTTTCTCTACCAGTGCAGCTATGAAACATCTGTTCAATGTCTGCTATCACAGCCACTGGTTCTCTATGGAAATGCAGCAAGACTCCAAGTAAGCTATTGTTCAAATCTGGGCCAGTAAGTAACACATCATTCAGGGAGATACCGTGGTGCTGGGCACTGGAATCAAAGACGACCCTGATTTGATTTAGCTTACAAGGGTGGAATTCACCAAAGATGGGTAGATACCATTGCCCTTCTTCCACTGGCAATGATGGAGCTGACTCTGCCTGGTCATGGTCGAAGATTTTTTGCATGAAAGTCAGAAAATGAATTTTCATCTCAGGCTTTCTTTCAAGAGTATAGCAGTGTGAAGTAAGCCGGGTGAGAGCTTGCTCTTGATTGTTAGGGAGGTGCTGTCGAGGGCATCAAAATAGAAGGGGTGCTACCCAGCTGTTGGCACTGTCCATAAACATCTTTTTATCCATGAGCTCCAGGAAGAGCTTGTCTTCATTGGAGAGACCTACTTTTTCATCGTCTTTGGTTCTTTCAAAGATTGTGCTGCTAAGGATACAACCATCGAGGTCTGGAGTGCCTTGTGCAAGGCTGTAAAGAGAGATGCAATGCTGTGCTTTGGTGCCAAACTTCCTTAGGGTGGTTAGGGCATGGAGTGAAAAGGAATGGACGCCCATTTTCAAGCACCTTAGCACGGAAGGAGGTCACAGCATCTAGCTTGTGGGCTGAGCCCAACAGACATTGCGAACGACAACCCAACTAAGGTCTGGCCTTTGAGCGTTGGGAGGACCATTGCAATGTTCTCTGATTTTGTGAACCTGAAGGATTTCACATCCTAGAAGTAGTAATATCTGGGCCTCTGGATCTAAGTGTGGTATCTTGTGAGCTATGGACTTCAAGTGAGTATGATGTGGGACAGCTGCTCAAGTCGGAATCGCCGATCGGTCGTCTGGCATGTGATTACACTCGATGAGTGTGGAATGCATCAAATGTGTCATTACATCCAGTGACTCTACCATGAATCCTATTTCTCTTCTCCTAGACCATTCAGTGACTCCTGCACACATGTGAAGAGTATATGGTGACTCTGACCCTTTAACCTGAAAGTGGTTGAAGAATTTGGACCTTGCTAACGACCTGTTACTTTGATCGTTGTAGGGAGCACTGGGAGGACCATTGCAATGCAGGACCCTCCAATCTAGTTCAGACTGGTTGTGCTGGTATGAGTCGCTCCACACACACCCAAACACCTGGCAGTTCGTACTTTACCAATTTATTTCATAGGGAATAAAATAACACACACTTTAAAATGCAAAGGCTAGCTAATGGCATACAAAGACATAATAAAATTTAATACAAGTCCATTCAGGACCCACTATCAAATCAGCGCGGCCAAGCGATGTCCGTGCAGGAGACGGTCCCCACCAGCCCGGTTCCGTCCACCCAAGCCTATTAGTGCGACACAAAAACAGGGCGAGCAAGCACAGATTCCACCAAGGCACGACCCCCAATCACCTTATAGGGATACCAAGACTATCACAGCAAAGCACACTATCACACGCTTACCACCCCCACAGGGCACCGCAATAATCGTACATGCAAATCAAAACACCCGTGCACACCCACTACAAACACCATATCGCGGTATCCACTACAGGGAGGATTGATATCCTAATCTCTAACCCCCTTAACTAAATAACCCTAAAACAGAGCCCAGATCAGACATCGACCCGATGTATGGATCTATCCAGGCAAAGAGTTTCCACTCAACTCACTGCGGGGGGAGTGCCCAGTTACTCTCCCCCGCTCCGGTGTTGAAGCAACTCCTGCTCCAACGGAACGTTTCGAGGCTTGATCGCTGCGTCCTTTCTTCCCAGCACTGTCCTTCTCACCAGCACCCCTCTCCTGTGTGTCTCCTGTGCGTCTCTTCTGGGTTCTCTCGCTCCAGGCTGTCCGCGGCATCCGCGATCTCTCGGGATGCTCCGCTCTTCGGGATCGGCTCCGCCGTCGACCCTCCGGTGTGCACTGGTTTTCTCCGATCTCCCATCCGGTCTCTTTTCCTTTCTTCCGGGGTGCCTTTTCTCTCGTGCAGTCCTCCTCCTTCACTTCCCCAACCAATCCCGATTTCCCATACGTAGTTCAGGCGCCGCAATTGCCAAGGCAATTAATTAGTCCAGTGATCCTGGCTAACGTATCAAAGGCACTAGGGTATAAACAAAACCCCACCTGCCCATAATACCCACTTGACAGTAGAATCGGTTATACATATGAATGCAACTCACAAGCGATCCTTTTCCAAGGCACAAACAGCAAAAAAAAGATACGAAGCAGAAGCTACCAGCTAAACGCGAGGCATGTTAAATCAAAAAACATTTCCTTATTAGACTCTCTGAACTATGACCCAGCGATATCATGCGACAAAACCAGCCTATCCGAACAATAGCTGGAATCAGCCAAATTAAATACAGAATTACTCTGAAACGCCAGTAAGGGGAGGAAAAGCACTACAAATAAAGCATACCCTCATAGAACATGATAGAGCACAAGAATAATTAAACAAAACCAGAAAAGAACAAAACAGAAGACAAGCAGGGAAGACATAGGAGAAAGAAACTAATATAGAAAAGAAACACTAGGAAAAACAGAAAAAACAATAAACAAACAAGACAGGTGAGCCTGGCCTCAAACCCAAGACTGCAGGGTACAGCCTCTGTGCCACATACTCAGTCCATTGAGCTGTGTGGCACTCTGGGGAACCTGGTCTTTTGAGCCGGGACGGTGTCCATCCCTCGTGGGAGGATGCTGCCCATATTTCAATGAACTTAGCAGCTAACCTTTATGCAGGAATAGATTTAGGCAACATTTGACAAACCAGAGCTAAGGCCAGGCCGCAGGCAGAAAGCCTAAACTGGCTGCCTGCGAGTTGCCTTGAGTCTTCATCTAGGTACCACCATATTGACATTGTCTCTGTGCCCCGAACCAAAAATAGTACACATAGACCGCAAAAAGCATCCCTTTCAAATTTAATTTGTTTTAAGTTAGAGCAGCTGACACAGACCACTGTGTCATTGGTTAAAAGTAAGATTACTAAAAATTAGATCATTAACTACTAAGGCACTTATTCTAAATGAAATGTTTTCGGACCATGTACTAAACATGCTCTTCTTAACAGAGACATGGGTTAATCCTAATGAGTACTTAGCCTTAAATTAACCTCCGGGATATAGTTATGAGCACAGACCCCGACTAAAAGGCAGGAGGCGTTGCAGCGATTTATGAAGAAACACTTCCAATAACGCAGAAGTCAGGATTTAAATTTAAATCAATCAATATTGCTCAATTTCAATTTTAAGCACCTGTTCAAAATCTAAAACTCTATCTCTCCCCCTCATTATAATTTACCGTCCACTGGGTCCTTATTTTTAGCTGAATTTGCAGAATTCCTTTCAGACCTAGTCACTTCAACTGAGCAATTATTATGGGGGATTTTAGACAACAAACAAGATCCCTTGACAATAGCCTTTACTAATAAACTAGACTCTATGGGTATCATTCAAAATGTAATTGGGCCTACCCACAACTGCAGTCATACCCTTGATTTAATCCTATCGTTTGGTCTTGACATAGATAATGTAACTCTACTGCCTCAGACCAGTATTATCTCTGACCATAATCTTATCACGTTCAATATTCACCTTGCTCAAAATATTAGATTTTTTTGTTGAAATAGTTAACTCCTCAATCAGCTGTGGCCATCTCTTAAAATCTCTTAAACTAGCAGTAATTAGTAGTAATTAAACCTCTGTTGAAGAAGCCAAACTTGGATTCCTTGGAAATTAAAAAATATAGACCAATCTCTAATCTACCATTTATCTCTAAAATAATAGAGAGAGTTGTAGCTAGTCAACTAACATCATTTCTGCAGGAGAATCAGATTTCTGAGAAATTTCAGTCTGGGTTTAGAGCTCATTATAGCACAGAGACTGCTCTACTGAAGGTGGTAAATGATCTTCTCCTATCTGCTGACCAAGGCTGTGCCTCACTCCTAGTGCTGCTTGATCTTAGTGCTGCTTTTGATACTATAGACATGCCATTCTCATACACAGGCTTGAATATACTGTAGGCATAAGGGGAGTGGCATTCTCTTGGTTTAAATCTTACCTCTCAAACCGCTATCAGTATGTGAATTTAAATAGTGATTCCTAAGAACATGTGAAGGTCAGATACGGTCAAGGATCACCAGTATTGCTCACAGCTTGGTGAAATGCTAGAATCATTAGGTTCTGTTTATTTTACTTGCAGACTTAATGCGGACTGATGCATGTTCTACAGACAGTGAGTTCAGTTGCCTTGCAATTTTATGAGTGATTCTCTTTTTGCAGCGACATTTCATGTCCACATATTTCACTTATCCTGATTTTTTCTAAAAAAATATATGATAGACTAAACTAAACCTTATTTTATTATGCTATTGAATCTGGTAAAACCTATTTACTTTTTTTTTAAAACCTATTTTTTAATACCTATTGTTTTATCTTAAAGTTTCACCCTGTTAAGGTAAATTATAGAAAATGTTAATTGGGTAGAATATTTTAAACAACATATTAGATTTAGTTATTAAAGGTGTGTTAATCTATTGAAGGTTAGCTAGCTAAATGTTGATCAGTTAAAGAGCTACAGCTAGATTACCTAAAAAAATGCCACCCTGTTAGGTCTATGAACCTAGCAGGGTGAAAATTCTTAAGAGAGCAATAATTCTTATTTTTATCACATTATATAAATATATATATATATACACACACGTGGACAAAATTGTTGGTACCCTTCAGTCAATGAAAGAAAAACTCACAATGGT
>JAODKE010004045.1:0-12024 GCA_026779605.1 Mormyrus hasselquistii
CATCCACCCGTCCATCCACCCATCCATCCGTCCATCCACCCATCCATCCATCAATCCATACATCCACCCGTCCATCCACCCATCCATCCGTCAATCCATACATCCATCCATCCATTTTCTAGTCACACAGGAGCTAACTGGATAAGGAGTGATTATTTATGAGTTTAATATATTTCACTATCATTCTTTTTTGTTTTCTTTTTATTAAAGTAAGGAAGTAATTTAACTCATGAGTAAATTATAATTAAATATTTTTCCAGGCTTCTATTTGTACTGTGATTTTAGAGTATTTTTTGTCTATAAGTCATAATCCATGAATAGTGCTACTGCTTTAATCGCAGTAGCCCATTTACTTAAGTAGTTCTGAAATATAAGCACAATTTATTAAGGTGCATAGAAATATAGTGATGACCATGTGTCCCCCTCTGCTGATATGCAAAATGATGTTATTGACAATGTATATGTTCTTTGAAATGGCAGAGGCTGTTCATCGATTAAAGTGAAATGTCAACAATCTGTTAAATTAATTTACAGTTTATAATCTAGAACCCTTCCATGTTATAGCACAATAAAATCTGAAAACTCTCCGGGGAGCAGAGTTCAATACTTATGCTTGAACAATGTAGCGTCACACTGGAAAAAAAAAAACTGTTCTACAGTGAGGAATTTACTATTTGTTTAGCGCCCTCATATAAAAATAGCTTACAAAACTTACAAAACATGTTTACTTGGTGTGACCTATTCATGTAATTGCTATTTTCCTCAAGCCAGTGAGACAGAGGACCGTGCTCTAGGGCACTACAGCAGTATTTCATGTCAGATTCAAACCAATAACACTTTCACCAAGATGCCACTTTGGTGCTGAAGGAGTGTCAGGATTCTTGAAGCTGGGAGAATCTGTTTAGATGATGAAACGCCACAGAACAACTGTCCAGAACACCCAAGGTCATTATACCTAAAGGCCTGTAACATTCAATTTACTGGCCCAATAAACCATTAACATGTGGTTCCCGCACTGCTAGCAAGACCCAAGGAGGCTAAGTCATTGCTGTGTCTGTTGCTAATGTTGTTAATATTTATGGATGTAATAAATAACTGTAATAAATAGGCACATAAAAATAACTAATGAAAATGGAAGGGAAGTGGAACACCGAGATGCATGGCTACATGTTGTACCGACAAATTACTGGGAGTGTAGCAGAATGGTCATTACTCTGCACTGCAAGCAAATCTGGCCAACACCTGTGTCTCCCTCAGAGCTGCTCACCCTAATTAGCCCACAAGTACCTGGGGAAAATTCATGTACGCTACCTGTTGTTGGAATGTATCTCCCCTTGCCTACAGTATCAGATTTTGCTTTCATTCTTGTCAGTCCATAAATGTGAATGTCCTCTTTTGAGTCTTTATTATATTTCCGACTGCTGCAAGTAGAAATAGACCTGGATATTTTGCTAATTGCATTGTCATCAGACAAACAGGTGATGATACTTTCTCTATATTATAGACACCTTAAGTAAGAATCGAGTCTCTGTTGAATTAATTGTGCTTGGTAGTCTGTAAAATAATTCTAACAAGATTTTTGATTATTTTTTTTAGAACTTATAATAAAACTCCACAGAAGGACAAGAGTAAAGCCCTTACACATATGCTACAAAATGAGTTTTAATGATTTTATTATCTTAACCATGACCTACAGTACAGTATTATATCCATGATTAAGGGAAAAGTAATAATTTCAGGAACTTTTAACTAAAGAGGTACAAAGAAATGCTTGATTCATCCAAACCTCCGACAGAAGTACTGTACGTTATTTATTATACATGATCTTGTTTATTACATCCACTGTTTTGTTCCCTTTGATTGTGATTATTAACAGAGACCCATTAAAAATAGGTAAGTGAGAAGGTCAAAGTTAGCCCCAGGGGTGGCATTTTAAATAGGCTGCTTGTGTGAAGGGACTGCTTTTTCATTTTTCAATTAAACACGCTTTCCCCAAATGGTTTTAATGAGGATCAAGACTATGCACCATTTTCACACTGTGCAAAAGCACCTGGAGCACCATGAACACATTGTCACCAGAAGCTGTGGAGCGACAGTATTTTCCCTTTGTCACTGAGGTGCCTTTTCTGGGGAGGAGTTACATGATATTAGTAACTGGGCATCTTTTCATTCTCAGACCAAAAACACAAGCTTGTTTGGAGGAAATTTGTGTCACATACTTTACCACAAATATTATTTTTAAAACAAAACTGGAGAGTTCACACATTATAGACAGCTTACAAAAGTAAATCTTTTCTACACATTAACAATGCAATATTTCAGTCTGATTCATGTTTGGGCAATTTTCTCACTTGGACCATATCCTGTTATTAAATGCCTATTAATAATTTTGCTGGAGATTGTTAGAGTTTTGATACTACAGTAATTTGGTTACTTTTTCAACAGTTTGACAGCTTAATATTGATTCATATAGTACATCAAGGGATTTATAACAGGGGCTATCGAGAGGACATCAATTTTTTTTAAAGGTTTTGATCTCAACATTTATGTTTAATTATATAACTATACTCATAACGATTTGCAATATTTCACAAAAGGGGAAAAAAACAATGCATATATTTGAATATTGTTTACAGGAGTGACTGACACTGGCTTTGGCAGTTGAGACCTGCACTGACATTTAGGGGAAGAATAAATGTGGGGACCAGAGCTATGTGGGGTTCAGGAAAGAGAAACCAGCAAGGTGAAAAATAACATATGTTTCTATACTCACTGACATTGTTGCTTCATTTTATACATCACCATGGTTACTATAATGAAATCCCAGTTACAAGGGAATTAAGCATTAAATCAATTCACTAATTATCCTTTACGTCTTAATCAATTCAATCAATGTTTACTTTTAAAATTTTTGTTGGCACATAAAATGCAAATAAAAAGCAACATTCTCAATGTCAATGGCCAAATTTGTTACAATATATCATATATCAACACCGCAAGACTATTTGCAAAATGTCAGGTTATATTTCTGTTTTCTAAATGAGAACAAAGGCCATAATCACCAAGTAGTCTAAAGTAACAACATTTGTGAATGGCCTGTGTCCTGTTTCATGAAGCAAGATTTCTTGCTTAGCCAGATAACTTGTCAAATTTAAGGTAGTCTGGGCAATATGTAGGTGAACTAAGATAAAGCCCATTTAAACTATGGTACCTTAAATCCTGATAAAGCAAGATCTTCTGCTTTGTGAAACAGGCTCCTGTTGTATATACAGTTATCATAAGGTTGCAACATATAAATAACAGTTATTTCAATTAGATAATTAAAAGAACACAGGAGCAACAGTATAACCCATTGCAATCACAGATCTATAGGGGATTGAAAAAATAGTCCCCACAACATAAAAATAACAGGGTTTTATTACATTGTGGAGAACATTTGGTCCCCACAATGTAATATAAACATAATGCGCACGCACACACACAAAGACCTGTAATCATATATTGGTGGAGACCGCTCATTCATTTCTATGGGAAAAATCCTAACTATGACACCCTTAACTTTAGCACTCATTTCCGTGCACAAAATATATTCTGTGCCACAAAAAGCATTATTTAATGACAAAATGAAGCAAAGCCTTACTGCATTGTATCCACAAAACATAGACTTCACTTTCTTTCATGCACAGAAATCAAGAGGAATATTTCCACCAGATCCACCGGGAAGCAGGCAACGGAAGCTGTGAATATGAACAAAAAGGCTTTATTTGCCTGCTTCTTGGTGGAACATGACAGAATGACTGGACTCCATAAGAGGACACCTCAGATCGGTGAGGCTGAATACCTCAACCTTACTGACACTGTTTTATATTGGCTCACCCAGCCCCAAGTCTGGGAGGATCCCCTGCTTTAGGCTATAGCCAGCTGGAGCAGGCATGTCTTAGAGGAGATGCCCCTACCCGGAGATGTGCACCTCGCGGGGGAGGTGCACGACAACTTGTGGCAGCTGAGAAGCAGGGTGGCAAAAGCAAACATGCTAAAGGTAGCACTCTCCAGCGAACTGCCATTTTGTCTGCTCTCTGAGCTACCGGAGATACCCCAAACGCCTGCTGCAGGAAGGCGGAAGAAAAAGTAGAGGAACTGGAGATGGGAAGATGTGCAGAAGGTCTGTCTGGGGGCTGTCTCTGTCTCTGCTGCCTCCTTGGCCAGGTGTCGGGAGGACCCCCTCCCGATTCTGAACCTGGCAGTGTTTGCTCCTGCTACCACCTGCCCTGACTATCCGCCCGCCGCTTCGCTGCCCACATCAGCTGCTTGCTCCTTTTCCGGTACACGCCTGGCCCTTAATTTGGTACTCCATTCCGCGGTTTCCCCGGTTCTGGAAGTGGACGGCGTTCAATACTGGGGTACGAACCGCGACTCTGCCCCCAGAGGTTTCTGTGCTGCCTGTTCCCGTGGCGCCCCCCCATGGTTCCCGTGCCAGCTGTTCTGGCGAGTGATGGGGTCAGCGGTGAGAAACTCCGTGGTGAGAGACCCCCATACCGTGACAGACCCTCCATGTTTCCTAAGCCTCCAGCTTCGCCCCCTGCAGTTCCCGTGCCTGCAGCTTCGCTACCCATGGTTCCTGCGGCACCCCAGTGACTTCCCTCGTGACTTTCCACGTGACCATCCCAGTGAGTTCCCCCATAACCATCCCAGTGACTTCCCCTGTGACTCCTCCACCATCACCCCAGTGTGGCAGACCCTGGCCGGGTGACTGCTTCTCAGGGACACCTGCGCCGAGGCCGGGGCGGGGTCACACTCATCCTGCCCCTCGGCTCGCTTGCGGTTCCCCTGGCTGCGAGTCGGTGGTGGTTGCCTGCAGGTCCTCCAGCTCCTGCTTGGCAGTTGCCTGTGGTCCCCCTGGCTTCGGCTCAGCAGTCGCCTCTGGCGCCTCATCGGCCGACTACGGTCCCCTGTATCTGACTCTTCAGTCACCTTTGCCTTGGCAGGCGGTGGCTACAACTTCGCCTGCCACGGCTGCTGCTCTCTCCTCCCCTCCACCTGTGTCCCCTTCACCTTCCTCCTCGTCCCCTCTGTCAGTCCCTCTGCCTTCCTCGTCCCCTTCATCGTTCCCTCCTGCTCCCTCCTCGTGCTCACCGAGGGTCCCTCCGACTTCAGCCTCATGGTCACCTGCTGCCCCTGCGGCCTCCGCCCCTCGCCTTCCAGGGTTCCCTCCGTATTCCCTTAATACCAGTCAAATACATTTCGTCAATTACAGAAAGTCATTTTTGTGGACAAAATGCATTTTGTGAATGATACGCAGTCATTTCGTGGATGAAAATTATTACATGGAATCACAAAATGCATTTTGTCTTTTGTGGAGTCAACATGGCTTTCTTCTTTTGCTTAGGTAGGCGCATGCCCGTGGGGGGAACTCTTTTATTGTTTTATATGAAAAAAGCAATAATGAATGTGAACTATATTTTAAATGTCAAAAAAGCTATATGTCCTTAAAGATGACGTGTAATAACGCTAAGGGTAAGCTGATGACAGATACTCACTATGTATGCAATTTACACTTTTTATATAGTATAGGGCTAAACAAATTTGGGGAACTATAAAACTATTACAAGATAATAACTTGTCGCGCAGAAGATAATTTACTACACATTCGCATGCATTTCTGTGGACATCAGATGTACACAGAGACCATATAGTGGATGACACAATTCAGTTAATCAAGATTCATTTCCACATTAGAATGTGAAATAATGAAATTCTGTGCAACTAAAAGAATTTAATAATGAATGCCTGTCTCCCTGAACACTCTGTGCAGTGGCTCAAGTAACTGTAGCTCCAGCAGCAGTTTGAGGCACCAGCATTTCTACGAGGATCAGCCTATGATTCCTTGTGTCCATCCATTCATATTCACCGTTTTATTGATGCAATATGCAGGCTACCCAGTGTGTCTCATCTGAAGTAATTCAAGGAAAATTGGCATGGTAACATAATTTAATCTGTGTGAGTATGACATAACTTACAAATTGAGGGAATCAGCACCGAGATCTTTCATTAGCTTGGCTTAAAAATATTAAAAATGTATTGGAAAAAATTGTGACATTAATGAGTACATACAGCAGTAAAAGGAATTACTTGCATTTTTCTAAATTTTAAAAGCACGTTAAACGTATTTACACAGGTCTGCATAATCAAATCTGGCACTCCACCTTCTGGTCATTGGAAGGTACTGCTCAACCCATGGGCGCGCACCTACCTCAGTCAAAAATGAAAGATATTTCGTGATATTTCGCAGAGCAGGAACTACATTTTGTGGTGCCTTTCGTGACTCAGCAAAAGACAAAATGCATTTCATGATTCAACTGAATCAATTTCGTCCACGAAATGATTGTATCATTCACGAAATGCATCTCATCTACAAAATGACTTTCTTTAATTAACCAAATGCATTTCCTCCACGAAATGATTTTGTGTCATTCCTTTAGATTTCTGTGCATGAAAGAAAGTGAACAGGGGAAAACAGAACTATATATAAACCAGCTAAAGGAACCAGGCAACCACAGGAACAGGAGTAGATAAACAGGCAGAATACAACACACACAGTAACATAAGCATGGTAATTCACACAATGACCAACTAAAGAAATTACCTAATTATTGTGAATTATCAAAATAAAACAATCAACAAAGGCACCAAGACGAAGGTGAAGTAACTAACACTAATGAACACAGAACTTACAAGACCTGAATCTAAGGCAACACAGAGAAATATTACAGACGCTCCTCTACTTACGAACTTTCAACTTACGGACTTTCAGACATACGAACGAAGAGGACTGCAAGTCCAAATTGTGTTCATTGGGCTCCTGTTTCCTGTCCGCAAAATCAATTTTTCTGCGCACCAATTCTGGGTAGTACGATTCCGGCTGCTACACCTGCCGCGCAGCAGCATATCGTGCGTACTCCCAGCATCCTAGTTCTTTGTACTTGTGTATGTTCTTAAAATGATGTTGAATAACAACTTACAAACATCTTAAGTTACAAATAGCCGTTCAGAACGTAACTCATTCGTAAGTACAGGAGCGTCCATATTAGGAGATATCAAGAAACAAGTATAACAGAACATGACCAAGGCAGGGGCACAGAAACAAGAAAAATTAAACACAAGGATAAACAATATCAAACTAAGGATAAAACAATAAATAACCAACAAGTGAGGCTGCCCTTGAACCCATAACCATTAGGTTATGGCCTCTGTGTCATACCTTCAACCCCCTGAATCATGTGGCAGTCTAGGGAGCCAGAAAGCACACAAGGGGTAGACAAGGAGGGAAAAGACGAGATGGCCAGCGACACCTGCTGGCCAAATGGGGTAGAGTCATGATGGGCAGGGATGGATGGGTGCTGACTCTGAAACTTACAGTACCAGTAAAAAAAAAAGTTGAATTTAACTGATTTAAAAAAACATGCAAGAATACCATGAAACACAAATACAATGTATCTGTTTATTAGGCAGATTAGGTAAATGAAGCATATTATGTCTGATGTACAATGTGCCAGTGATTATGTGAGATAATTTTCTCCTGGTGATAAGGAGATAATCAGTTTGGGAAATACACCACAGGTTTATTATAGCTAAACAATTACATATTTTTTAACGAAAAAAATCTTAAAAATATAAAAAAAAAATACATACCCTTTCCAGTGTTTCAGAAAAATAAGTAGAAAATAAGTAGAAAATAAATAGAAAACTTAATGTCCTTGCATGTATTACTAAGGCTACTTCACATTGATTTAGCTCTGTGTAGTAATAAAAAGATAAATTGCATATGTTCACATGCTTGCAACCCCCATGTAGGTCACATTACACGTAGAATTTTACATGGATGATTAATATACTTTGCACGAGACAAGTAACTGGAAAATAGATGGATGGCTAATTGATGTACAATTCCACTATGTACAATCATTCATCATTTTTTTCATTGAAACCAATCAAATTTGATGAAAACACAAAAAGTATTTATATTACTACATTTCATATATGCTGAAGTTTCTTGTGAAAATTCTGCTCAGTGTAATATTAGTGTTCAAAACACAGCAGCAAATAAATTATAAATAAAACGTAAAACAGTTTATTTGTCTGGTTTTAATGTAAGAAATATTACACATTAGATTCAGGTGACTTGAAAAGAAACAAGAAGAAGCCACTAAATATGTGAGATTTTAAATTAAAAAACTATACAGAATAAAAAATTTAGAAGCTGGTTATTACAGATAGTACCTTATGAGCTGAACTAAAATGAAATGCAATCTGCAATTTCAAAATTTTTTAAGTATTTTGGTCTAGTCCCACTTTCATTGAGAAACAATGAGTTTGTTGAATGATGTTTCCATCACTAGGGACAAAAGAAATTACTCTTTCTCTTTCTGTATATCCCCCATTGAGCGCATTTTCGAGCTGGTCAATGTCATAGTTTTCCCAGTTCCTATCTGTCTGGAATGGAAGACAGATCTTTCCCACCACAAATGGTGACAGAAGTAGGCTGCGGATGTTGGCCAGGGCCCAATCACTGGCAATATGCATAGTAATACATGGTAGCGGCGTTATAATGAAGTTCCCAACATGTAGCCTGGAAGGGTATCCTCCGGTGTGCAGTGTGATTTATTTCTTCTGTCAACAGCCAGGACAGCCAGGACTTGTCCTTCCCCATGGTCTTATGGTATACACCACTAAGAACTCAAGGTACCAGGAATGAGGAAACACCAATGACCGGCCTACATTCCTGCAGGGCTTAGCTGTCGTCTTGTAGCTACAACATCTGGGCTGGAAACAACAGTGCGAGAGAGGATAAGTCAAAAGTGAATACGAAAGTAACTTCAATAGGAATGATCTCATTGATTCACTTTGCATAGAAATGTTCTGCTCTTATCTGATCTCTTATTATTTGCAATATCTCTCTTTCCTCCAGATTAATTTAGGAAGATTTTACATAAAGCTCTTAAACACTCTTACATACAGTAATGATCTAAACATCAGCTTAGAGTCTTCCATTGTCTTTGTTTTTTTTTGTGTGTGCTTTCTGTGCATTAATTCTGGTCGGACGATTTCACTGTTACAACCCAGGTGTGCTAAATTCCAAATATTTCATTGATATATATTTGTTTATTTAATTGATTATTGTTTATTCATTTAGCTGATTTAGCTGAACATACGGCAGATAATAACAGGTGATTTTGTTGATCTATTACTAATTATCTGCAGACATCTGTGCAATACAAGCCCACTGCCATTGTTTCTCTTGAAGAATAATACTCTATTGAACTCTACACACAGCTAGAGATAATTTTTATATCATTGATACATTAAATGGTAATTTCTTGGCATGTTACTTTTAATATATTCCAACTGAAACTAACATTTGAGTAAAATCTATAATTCATTTGCAATGTTGGAGTGAAGTAACAAAACCTCAGCATTAATTACTGAATACTGAGAAATGCTACATACTGACAACAATTGTTATTCGATGATTAAATCATACAAGGGCATGCAACTTAAACTTACGTAAGCCTGCTGGAGAAATATGGCACGTTTACAACATGTTTATGAAATTTTGTCCTAAAGGGCCCAAGTCTTTGAGGCTTTCCAGGTCATTGTAAATAACTGTCTGTACTGACCTTGGTAGAAGAGTTAAATTAGTTCAATGAACCACATAATGAGTTCATTTAGGTAATTAAGCACTCAGGTGGAAGTAGAAGAAGACAAACAAACATGCCTAAAGGGGTTCCTGTATTAGTCTGTAGTATGAAATACTTGCCATAAAATAATGTGGGTTAAACTGTTGCTATAGCATTCATATAAATAATCAAGCCTTCTTTGAAATTTGACAGCGATAATAATTAGAGGTTTAATGTCAAGCATTTGTCATTAATAAAACAAAACACATTATCATCAAAGCCATAACTCTTAAAACACATACTACTCATATTCCTCTCTGTCTGTATTAGGTTTCAGCTGCTACAGATGATTGTGATGTAGCCCTCAAATTTTGTTAGCTCTGAAATGCATTGACAGCCAGTGAACTCAAGTTGTCAGCTTCCTGGTGAGGCATCCGTGATACAGTATAAAATAAGGAAGGCGAGAAAGATAGAATTGCGCAACAATTCAAGGCTTCCTAAAGAGCATATCCAGATGGTAGACAAGATTCACATGATGACCCACATGAGAAACAAGCTTATGTTTCATTCTGGGAAATGTGCCAGATGTCCTCCGAGAAACAAAACAAGCATCTTGTCATTGATGTCTTTTTATCCTTTTGTCTACATTTATTTCAATCATCACTGAATTGTAAACCATCAGAGATACTAATTTTGTATGAAAGTATCTATGATAAAGTATTATTTAATTAGAGTGCTTCAATGTTTCCCCTTGAACAAGAAACTTCTTAATTTTTATGCTCAGATTATCAGGTAAAACCAGTAATGTTTTAGGTCATAGTTTATGGAAATAATTAGCACAATAGTCCCAGTAAATTTAATATTATTGTGCTATTCCATCTGATACTTGTCACTTGTACATAACTTTGGACAAAAGCGTATGCTAAATTAAACTGGATGAATGTGGTATAATGAATATATATAATTTTGATTTAACTATCATGCAGTTCATCATGATATACAAAACTGTTTATTTCAGTCGTTTACTATTGATTATACTGTGTGTGTTGAAATCTCAGGAGTAGCTAATTAAAGTAGAGAAATATACTATTTGTGATTAAGAACTAGAGATGACTGATATATGTGTGAATTTAAGATTTAAGATTTCACGTTGGCCTTAGCAAATAGGTCTGATTATTAATGAGTGTAATTGCCCTCTGGCTGAATATAATTCATCTTATTATACATCTCATTTCTTTTACCTCTCTTGCTCCACTCTCTATTAATTAATACAAGTGAAGTAGTGACAAGAGGTTTTCATCATACGCAGATTTCAACATCAAAGTAATAGCAAAAAAGTTTAAAATTGTACCATGTCAAAAAGCAGAGGTTATACAGTTATATGAATTGATATATAAAGTAAATGCATTGAAGATATTAACCTTAAATTATAATTGCACCACATTAAAAGACAGAAAGATTGACAGTTATTTTAGCTACAAAACTGGTAATTATTCCAAAGTCCTAATAAAACAAACTGTGATTTCACAAAAATAACATCTCAGATATAAGGCAGAGAAAATTCTCTGCGCACAATTGTCCCAGCTGCTAAAAACTCTTCACCTGAGACATCTCTATCTCTCTAACTCTGTAGTATCTTGTTGGGTGATTGGACTCCTTTGCCATACTGAACATAAAGCTTCTTGATGAAATTTCTCCAAATAAGTCCTAAGTGATAACAGTGAGCTCCTGATAACGGCATTTTCACAGCAGAGCCCTCACAACCAGTCAGGGTGACAGTGTCAGCTTTACTGTCTTAATGAATGTCTCACTTTATCAGCACACTTCAGTCGCTTCAGTTCAGGGGTGACAGCAAGTGCTATCATTAAAATGACCTCACGGTCTTACAAGATAGCCTGCAGTTCAAATGTCATGCCAGCTTTACATTGGTTGAAAAAAATACTTATTGTCTGCCTGTTGTGAAAGATAAAGAGATTAATAGGAACTAATATAAAATTGCAGGTCTGTTTACATTATGAATTCAGTCTAATTAATTAGAAAACAGTTGGACCAGAATGCCATATATAGTTCATGGAAACTGTTTGTATTCGCTACTGAAGCATAAATTATTATTGTGAGTTTTGCTTTTGACTCCTAATGGTATTATAATAAATAATGACAGGATGCTGTGAGGATTAAACATCTCTAATTGCAAATGACAAGCATCGTAGTGAAGAATATTCCAGCTATTTCTGGAACCTCCCTGCTTTTATTCCTCTTTAATTCTTAATTTCTTAGTTGTAATAGCTTTACTAAGCCATGTTATTAAATATAATGATGGGGTCCTTACATATATTTTTTTTGGGGGTGT
>JAODKE010004046.1:0-12020 GCA_026779605.1 Mormyrus hasselquistii
AAGAGACCACAGCACAATTTTTTTGTTTCATTTCTCAGTTTATGGGTGTGTGTCTGTGAGTTTTTTATATATATATATATATATATTGCAAATTGCAGTCTGGTTCTTCCCTGTATCTCAGTAATGAAGGGATTCTTCTTTGCTTTGTTGGTACTTCCTGCTTCTAGTAGCCTAATGTGAACTGTCCTAGCAGTGCTCTTCACACCTGCACTTAATATTTCCCTTTCCTTTTGAAGGTCACTTGATGTCATCCTCCGAATCATGAAAAACTGTCCGATAAGTTTACTGTCATCTCTGTCATTTGAAAGTTGCCTCCGCCCTTTACCTGGCTGGTTTCTGGTCATTCCTGGTGTCTCCTGCTTCGTCTCATTCTTCTGTTCTTGTGTACCGTAGAGTGGTATCTTACTTTATTACGCAGCTGTATATGTGTGTTTTACAGTCAGTGAGTACTGTCTTGGAATTTACAATTCCCACTGCTGTTATTTCTCCTTCCAGATGGGTTTCTTACAAGAGTTAATTCCCAATATAATATTTAAATACTGACTCATTTAATATCTCAGCCGTATTTTAATGCATGTTATTATCTTCCATTATGCCAGCACCATGAGGTGCAGTACCCACTCCGTGACAGAACACATAACCTTTAAAACGTCATCTGAATTAAACTTTTACGATATATCTGAATTTTAGTCTCTACAACATTACACACACCCTAATGGACAGAAGTATAAAATAAGATATATGAGTCATTTCCTATTCTAAATGACCTCACTCGTGTCTGAAGTCTTAATCCATATGTTTCTTCACCCCATTATTTTAATTAAATTATTTTAGCAGAAGTTTAATTACATTATTGCAAGTACATCCTTGTAATAGTAATTATTGTAATGATCTTTATGGAAACCTTGCTTTTTTAGGGATGCCTTAATCCACTGATATGTTTCTGCACCCCATTATTTAAATTAAATTATTTTAGTAATAGTTTAATTACATAATTGCATCATAGTAATTGTAACTATTATAATTGGGTTTGAGAAAGCCACGCTGTTTAAGGCAGAATGTAAGGAGTGTGCGTATCTTGGCTGTTTGTTATTGTGTGCACTGATGCGGGGCTGCCTTTCGCTCCAAACAGGTCCACAGGAAGACCTTAAACCCGGTCTTTAACGAGACCTTTCAGTTTGGGGTGCCACTCGCCGAACTTCACAACAGGAAGCTCCATTTCTCCATCTACGACTTCGACCGTTTTTCCAGGCATGACCTCATCGGTCAGGTGGTCGTGGACAACCTACTGGACTTCAGCGAGGGCAGTGGCGAGAAGCCGGTGTGGAGGGACATTGTGGAGGGGACGGCGGTAAGAGTCCCCCACCTGTCTCAGAGTGCCTGTTCCATCTTTGGAAACTGGTAGATTTGTGTCTTGGTATATCTCTGCTGTTTCTGGCACAGCGGCTCTGTCATACTGTTACCTCACACCTCCAGGGTTGGGGCGGTGAATCCCTTCCTCGCTGTGTGTGTGTGTGACGTTGGAATGCTCTCCCTGTGTTCATATGAAACTCCCTTCTGCAGTCCAAAAACATGTGTTTAGGCATCCAGTGTCTCCAAATTATCCATAGTGTAATGAACAGGAATCCCTGCCATGTACTGTCTGAGACAGGCTTCAGGCTCAGTGTGATATTGTAATGCATAAGCAGTGTGGGGGGGGGGGGGTGACTGTATGGCAGTGTGGTTCTGCTATAAATATAAACATACTGTATGGTATGGAATCAGACAGTTCTGATCCCAAACAGGGCCCTGCTCATTTTTCTTTATGAAAGGTTCAGTGCTTCTGGCCAGCTGTTGTCTAAGGCTCTTACACTTGTTTTTACAGTTTTAAAATTCATCCTCGGCAATCAGATCGCAAGTGGGCACCGCTAAACACAGGCGCAGATGACCACCAAGATGCATTGTGATCTGATCACTCAAACCACTTGCTGAGGTGGTCTGGGACGCATTCGACCACATATCATTTGTAGTGTAAACTCTGATTCGTCCCTGACGATTTCACAATAACTGCGTGCAGTACAGTAACAAAATCTGAACATAGGTGGTCAGCTGGATACCATGGAGATGAATGATAGACACAGGTGTAAATGGTGATGTCTTGGCTGTCGACTTGTCAGTCAACTGGCCAAGACACTTTTTTAAATTGTAAACAAGGGCCTCAAATGTTTTGCAAGTAGTTCTGGATAGAAACCTCAGCTAAATAGTTAAAATCAATGATAAATGGACAACTCTGCCTCCAACAGGAGAGAGCAGACCTGGGGGAGCTGAACTTCTCCCTGTGTTACCTGCCCACAGCGGGTAGACTCACTGCCACTGTCATCAAAGCGACCAACCTAAAGGCCATGGACCTCACAGGCTTTTCAGGTAGATAGCCATACCATCAGTGATTATGCTCTGATGTATCAGGACTACTGCAGCAACTGTGCTGGTTTTACTCATGCCAGTTGATTCATTTGTCTTGGTCTCATGGATATTTAGTAATTTAATACAGAGATTTTTCTCTAAAGTGTTTATTGACATGCATTTCTTACAGAGAGTGTCATGACTTATTACTAGCAAATCCCTAGCAAATTAAAAACATTCTGACATTCTAAACATTTTAAAAATTACGTTCTTGTGAATTTTATTATTATTCCACAGAAAATATATTCATTTTTTGCGCATGATTTTTCACAATAAAAAAGCCACAAAATGTTTACCTGTATGTTAGCTGTCTCTTAGAATTATAAATACTCATCCAGTAATTATAATTATATATTGTTCTTCCAAATATTCTGTGATTTTCTTCTCCTTCGCTCTCCCTGTTAGACCCTTATGTGAAAGCCTCTCTGATCTGTGATGGCCGTAGGCTGAAGAAGAGGAAGACGTCCACCAAGAAGAACACACTGAATCCCATCTACAACGAGGCACTGGTCTTTGACATTCCAAATGAGAACATCGACAACGTCTCTCTGATCATTGCAGTAATGGACTATGACTGGTAAGTAAACAGTGTAGAGAAGATTCATTAAAATACTTTAGCGCTAGATGATAAAGAATGATGCCCACTTACTGGAAAGTATGCAACCATAATTAGATTGACTCTAGGGCCAAAATTAAAAGAAAACACTTAAAAAAAAATATTTGAATTAAAAAATAGTTGGAACTTATTCCTTGGACTCGTTAATTTTGTCTGTGTCAAGTCTGGAGTAAGTGATTGAAAGATGTGCACCCCCAAGAGCGGTTAAGACGAAGTCGTGTGCTTTACTGGATCACTGGAAGATCCACTGAAATTGTTTATGTAGTATTACAATTAGTTTCACTTAATTATATGCTCTGATTTGTCAGTTTCCTCTAATGGGATCGCTATTCCTCTATTGTATCTTTTAGTAAAAGAATTAATTGCAATTTAATTCATTAAATTTCATAAAAAGATATTTTATAGCTCTGATTATTATTTAACTGTTCCAGTTCAACTGAAATTAATATGAAAATTGTGCTTTTCAGTGTGACACATGACACATTTTTCTTAATTTTGTAAATTTGCCCCACTGCATTATGAGCCTCTGTTAGTCCATTATGCCATGATGGCCCAAGTTAAAACAGGAGA
Source organism: Mormyrus hasselquistii (assembly GCA_026779605.1). Taxonomy (NCBI): domain Eukaryota; kingdom Metazoa; phylum Chordata; class Actinopteri; order Osteoglossiformes; family Mormyridae; genus Mormyrus; species Mormyrus hasselquistii. The sequence continues at coordinate 3,629 of JAODKE010004046.1, forward strand.
TTGAGTGTTTTGCTTTGGCTGGGGTCTTGGGTGTTTAATTCAGAGATAGATACCATGCTGCTTAATTATACTGGGTTACATTTCTGGGAAATAGCCGTCCAATTTATAGCCGGATCAAAGAATGTATTTAGCAATAGAAAATCTTGTCCTGTGTCACAGAGAAGAAGGAATCTTTGAAGGGCTTATAACTGTGCAAATATGAATAAACTTGAAGATGTTAATGCTGAGGGTAAATGGCTAAAGGGTTTGTAGCATCGTAAAAAAATCCCCCTGTAACCAGACAAACACCACAACCCACAAAAGGACTATTAGTGTGCAGTAGACAGACCGAAGCGTAAAAATAAGAAATATGAGATACTTCCTGTTCTAAATGATCCTACTCCCCTCTGATTCCTTAATGCAATTCTCATAATGACTGCTTAAATATACATTAAGGGGAATGATCAACCTAAGCGAAGCCATACACGGTGCTCAAACAAATCAGTTCAAACTGATTTATGCTGAGAATCCACTGTGAAAGAAAATGGAAGTAATTACCAAGCAGTGGGCAACTATGAAACATCTTTTAGAAAACCACCGGTTTAATGTGTTACATTTTGAGCCCAATATGTAGCAAATCAAGTGCACCTACCCTTTCTAGCAATGAGAAAGTAACTCAACCGAAGAAAATGCTCCAGATTAGATTTTATAAACAAATATATGCATATTAACCTAACTTTATATGAATTTCTATTGTTTATTGTAATTAACAGTAAGTGACATGCCCCGGTGTGACTGTTGTAAACCTTTGTGGTTTCATTTAAAAAGCCTACTATTCCTAAATAAAAAAGTGGGATAGCATATGGTGTAAATACACCTAAACCTGATTGCAGACTAGCAAAGTATCCATAATAAAAACCACTAATGAGCATAGTTAATGTTCCCTGTCTCATATCTTTCTGCGGATAATTGGGGAACAGGGATCCCTTCAAAGCAGTGCAAACATTCATTTGTAAGGTTTCCGCAACTTAGCCATGAAATGTGTTGTACAGGGTTCAGCATGATCATTACACCGAGGGTAACTTTCATTTCATGCCATCTAAAAATAGCCCACTCTGTGGTTACAATGACAATGGAGGGGAATTAGGTGAGCATAGAGTGCTAAGCACATAGACTGCTAACCGCATCGCATTGCATGTTGAATTCTGCCTGTTGCTGAGTTCTGAGGTATATCCCTACTCTCTTTTTTTTATACGTCTCGCATCTCTCCTTCTTTGTCTGCGCCAGCATCGGTCACAATGAGGTTATCGGCATGTGTCGGGTCGGGAGTGACGCTGAGGGACCTGGCAGGGAGCACTGGACGGCCATGTTGGCCAACCCCAGGAAGCCCATTGAGCACTGGCACCAGCTGGTGGAGGTACACAGCTTATGTCCACATTGGCCTGTAGTTCACCGTAACTACACATAGTTCTAAATCAATTATTGTTGCATAATTGTTGATTGATAGAAAAATTAAGATTATAGAATGGAATATAGTATAAACATAATGAAGACACACACTAGAAAAATAATATGCTTCTGTTTTTTTCCCATTTTAGCCCCTTTTGTTGTACAGCAGTGTTTCTCATCCCGGTCTTCTTGGACCCCCAGACAGTTCACAGTTTTGCTTCCTACCGAGAGCTGGGAGGGTGAAAAACATAGATCCTTGGGGAGGGAACAAAAATATGGACTGTCTGGCGGGAAGCTGGGAGAGAGTAAAAACATGGACTCTGTGGGAGGGAGCAAAAACATTTACTGTCTAGCAGAGAGTTGGGAGGGAGTAAAAACATGGACTGTGGTGGGGAGCTGGGAGGAGTAAAAATTTGGACTGTCTAGGGGTCCTCATTGAGAAACACTACTGTACACATAGTCTAGTACAAGTACCCAACTCTGTTTTCTTTTTGCAAGTATGTTTATATTTAATGTTTAATTGTATTTATCAAAGCTAGTTTAATACCTGTAGGTCATCATCCCTGTCAATATATTTTACTTGTTTTTCTTTTTCCTCTTTGTCTCGGTCCATTGAGACCCTGTAACCCCAGCTGCATGCTCGCCTCTCTCTATGAACAGGAGAAGTCGATGAGCACCTTCGTGCCGAAGACTGGTGGGAGTTCATCCAAGCCGCACATCGTTGTGGACAGCCCTCATTCCGAGTAGAGCTGTGAGCCCTCCTTTCTCTTGGCCATGTGCTCATGTTAAACAGCAACGATTAGGAGTACAGACAGGGCTGGATGTATGTTGTGTACTCAGAACGATACAAAGAAGGCCTGATTTATGGGAGACTCTGTGTTGTGTCTAACTACATGGTGTGATATGTAACCATGCAACCTTTTAATGGCTGTGATGTTATATTTATCTTTCTGGTCACTCAGAACAAATAACATAAATAACACAGACAGTTGTCTCCAGAGTCACTGTTTTCTTGTGTTCAGGTCTATAACCTTGTCTCCTTCACAGAAAGGTAAAGTGAAGAATTTGTGGTGGTTGTGTTGGTTGTACATCTTCTGTTACTGTTGCCCTGTTCTCAATGTGGCTCTCCTCCCATCTGAAGTGATACAGCGATGGCTTTATGGAGGATATATTGTGTTTACACAGCTTTCCTATTTATGAGCAGCCAAAAACAGTTTGGAATTAAGTCAACAAAACATATCACTGCAGGACATTCATTAATCGCTATCAGAAAAAACACACACACATTGATGTATACATCCTTCAGTCGAGTTTAGTGAAACTGTAGTTAATTGTAGTTATTAGTGAGCATTAGTGAACAAAGCTAGCTCCATTGTTCCGATACAAATGTCCTGAAGCATTGGTAGTCACCATAGTAACACAAAAGGTGAGAATTTCATTAAGGGAATAGAAACAGTACAGCTGTGTTATCAAGCGCTGTATATTAAATGGCACCTCAGTTCCAGAGGTGATATGCATTATACGGTCTTAGCGTTTTAATCATACTAGTTTTATGTATAAATTCTGGATATACATTGATAATGAGTGTGCGTTATCCAAATAGTTTTTTCCAGAAAAATGACTCCAAAGGTTTTATTTTCACTGATGATTTATTTTTTTTAATTTGTGTTCCCAAGTGCTGTTCAACCTGATCACTTTATTCTCCAGATGGTGATGAATACCAGTGAGCATGAACATAGATTATTTAAAAACTCAGAAGGCCAAGCTTCCCTTGAACATTTTTAATTCAGATGTATATTTTTTAATTTCCCAGGGAACAGAAATAAATGTATGTGGATTGCTGCCTGTGACTCTCCCATTTCTGTATATCATAGACGGTTTGTTACTTTTCTGCTTCCCACAAAGGGATAGACACAAATATTTTAAGTCTCATTTTTTTTTGCTTGTTATAAATGTTCATCTGGCAACAGAAGACAGAGCTATCGAAACAATTACTAATCATCGCTCGTAAGTTGTAAAGGTCGTGAAATCGACGACAAAATGTATCTGTTATATTACCTGAACAGGTGGTGGAATTACCTGCTATATAATATTATATATAATAATATATAATATTAGTCCAATCAGGAGTGTCATTTCCTATCAGGTCACCCTCATTATTAGCTCAATTTACATCAATAAACTCCAGTAAATACAAATTTCAAGGGACTGAACACAACACATTTGGTTCCAGTTGTAAGCCTGATTTACCTAATGTGGATCAATGACATCAATGAGTTCCTGGAGATCCAGCTTCCTCCGCCTCACCCCTCTCCATCTCTTCCTCTTCTAGGTCCTTGGTGTCCTCGGTGCCATTGTCCTTCCAGTTCCAGACCTTTCTCTTCATCTCTTTTTGCAACATTTTCTGAAGGAAACCGAGAGAAGACAAGCTTATACAGCAGTTCTACAATTAACAATAGTAACTCTGATCAATTGTCTAAAAATAGCTTAAAGGAGCAGTGTACGTAATTGCATCACTCATTGTAACTTGAAAAAGTGACGAAATGTTGTGAAGATGTTGTGCAGACGCCATAAGTAAGCTGTACTTTAATCCTGACACACCATAGAGAACACAGCGCAAAGCAGATCACACCTGTGTGATGGGATTGAAAAAAAAACCTATGTGCTATGGACAGTATATATAAGCGAGTGCATATCAGCACTTCGAAATATGCACTTTCTCAAAAAATAAAATCAAATATTGAAATCTGAAAGTTATTTTCAGAAACATTTAATAACTCCAAAACCCAAACAGTTTCAAAGATTTCGAAGACTGACATTAACAGATATTGCAAAATGTATGCATTTCATAATTATTAGTTGTCTTCCCTGATTTGTAAGAAGCATTCTGATTTTTTTTTATAGAAAGTGAGATCAAAATTAAAAATATTTATTTTAAAGTGCTCATTGGCTATATTCCTTCATGAATGTTAGTCTCTTTAGAAAATGTTGAGGGTATTTTCTTTCATTAAGAATGTCTAGCGTTTTTTTTTTCTTCCATTACTTCTGTATAGCCTAGGAACTGTCATAATGTGAACTTTGTCACCCTGAAGCAGGTTACCAGGTTTTCAGCTGACAAATGGGAGTGTTTCTGTGGGTTTGGTGCAAGGACGAATCTGACCTCATCGCCTGAGAGGGACACGCTTGTATTTTTGTGCATTAACTGTACCTGGGGAAAAAAATGTCCTTCTAAGAAGGGTTTCGATCATGTAATTTATTTTGGTACCATTCCTTGTTATCGCCTGACCGATTTTTACTTTGGGGGAGCGAGTCTATACTCCCCACGCAACGAGCAGCACTGATGTTTTGTGCAATCTTGTTTTTTTTCTTTTTTTCCTTTTTTTTTTTTTAACTGTTAGCTTGAGTTTGTCTGGGTGCCTTCAGTTTGCTGAGTGTGTTTCCTTGTGCTATTTCCGTGTGCAGCTCCAACTTCATGCGCAACACTAGTGTCCCCCTTGACAGCCCCTGCCTGTCATTGACAAATTCCTGAAGCTAACTATCATGTTCCTTCCCTGTGTCTCAGAGAAGAGAAATTTGTATGTAACACGTTTACTTCGGGTGTCCTATTACCCCCCCAAACTGCCCCCACCATTTTGTGTTATAATTACTTATGATACATGTATGACGGCTATTATACATACATAGAGCTTGTCTATGACTCACATTAATTGATAAACTTTTAATTATTATTAATGTCTTCTAAGGCAACTGGTGTACTTCCACCCCCAACCCCCCAAAAAAGTGAAATGCCTGTGAATAAATAATAGCTAAGGACAGCCGCTACATGCCAGAGGTTACAACATGAAGAGGGATTATGTCAACATAGCGCTGATTTTGTAATTATTATTATCATCTTCTTTAAGTTATTCTTAATTTTTTCAAATTGCTATGGGAATTTGTCTTGTTCATTTTTTTACATTTTATTTTAACTAAGGCAGCTACCATTCCTTCATCCTAAGTGTTACGGTAATGATGCATTTTTATAAGTTATCGCTACTATTCCAGCCTCAATTGACAGCCTAACAAATCTATAAAACTATCCTTAAATCTGTTCAATACTATATTGCCATCATCTTCTTGACCTTAGAGCTGCTGTTGCTATAGTTACTTTATATTGGTAATTTGACAACTTTCAGACATGGTTGAATAAGGGTAATGGTAGTATGAGTTAGCTTGACAGGACACACTGACCAGCCGTACGGAGTTGGTCTGAGCCTTCAAGTAATGGAATAAGCTTGCAGTCGAATCTCATGTATTGATTAATAATGTAAGAAATTGCTCAGGTAAAGATTCACAAAAGCATTTAGCTTATGCACTATGCCCCACCGATTCACCTTCCCGTAATTCCACGTGTCCTATCATTTTTCACCCAATATCAAATTAATTAGTTTAATAATAGTGATTTCAGAGCTGGGCTTCATGTTTGAGGTTGGACTTGTATATATTTTTATATAAAATCGCAGGACTTTTGTACATCCCATTTTCTCCATGCCGTCTCCCCGACACTTGAACGACCTGCAGTCGTATGTCTTTTCTCGTCGATATTTCGTGACCTTAGACTTCCTGTGTAGATGTGTATGCTCCTCTCTGTCTTCAGGCCTCTCTCTACCTCATGTGCCTCTGCGTTTTTGCCGTGTTCTTACCCCCGGTGTTTTTTCTTGTTGCGTGATCAATCTCACCCGCCTCGTCGATCCCCTACTTCCGTGTGATACGGACACTGATTTCTTGTCTTTCCCAGTTCTGTGTCAGTGCTGTTCAGAATGACTTAAAATGTGAAAAAAAATTGTTTGCATGCTATACTAGCATGAATGATGTCAACTTAATTTAGTTTAAATAACTGATGCAAAACGTAGACAACAAACATAATACTAATATTACTAACAATGGTAATGGAACACTAATTGTGATTATGAGAAATCATGAAGATAACATTGTTAATACCGTACTGTCTATCTGAAAATGACATTTCTGTTTTTTTAATGTTGCGCTTTGAGGTTAATTTTGTTGGATGATGTGAAAAAGAATTTTAAGTAATAAAGAAAAGATTCTTTATAGAGAATAATTATTTCAGACAGAACAATAGGAATGACTCTGATGTTCGTGAAAATGAGACTGTGATAGTTGAAATAAAACAAATGGGATGCTCTTAATACTGTGGCTCTTAATAGTCTGTCATGCTAATGCATAACACCCTTGTTCACACATAATGACACATGTCATGTATTTACGCATCAACATGCTTCGATATATATTCAGTTTATTAGTTATTTTTTCATGGTTTTTCTGCAGCTACCTTTCTTGGTTCTAGGGTGTGTGATTAGGCCTTAATGTGTCACAAATTCATTATTTTGAAGCCCATTCCATTTGCAGAACACCTTTTATGTTTGTGTTTATTGCTATAATGTATTATACTACTATAATACTTTAACGTAAGGAATTGTTATTGCCTTTGCTGCTCATTAATCATTATAAATTAGTGATTCCCCTATGGCCCATCCCATCATATTCATTGTCTCTACTGTGTTCTCTTTATTTTCTTCTCTACCCCCTTGAGGTGTTCTTCATGTTTTTTCTTTTTTTCTTTTCTGTTTTTTTTTTTTTGCTTAACTCTGAAACAGCTGTCTCAGTCTCTTGACTGTCATTTCTGTTACACTTGTTTAATCTCTCATATTCTCACTTTCTCACTCTGGGGCTTACAGAGTGCTGTCCATCTTTCATCACAAATGTTCTGGGCACTCTGAAATGTGGGGACACCAACTGGTGATTGTCCTTCTGCACCTTTAATTGGCCCTTCGGCTGGAGTACAACCCTTGTCAACCATCGGCTGATGATGCATAAATTAGCCAATGACAACATGAGGGCTGCTGCTTTGATGTAAATATACATACCATGGGGCAAACACACAGCCCATAACTCAAAGTATCTTTATTGTCATCTCAGTTCTATGATGCATTGTGGAAATTTCTGTTGAATGTCTGTTTTTACATTACTCATTTGAATTCTGTTCTTGACTTAATTCTCAGTCATTCTCCTCGCCTCACATATCTCCTCTCATATAAACATTTAGCATATGTTATAATGCATTATTGCTAACTTAATATCAGTTACTAATGGGGAAACACAGCCTGAGTATTAATATACATTTATTCCGACAACAGGGAAATTTGCTCTGATGCACAGATGCTTTCTGAAAGAATTATCCAGTGTAAAAGCTGACATGCTGTTTAATATAATGCGTTAACAAAAAAAATCTTAAACAAAAAAAAAAAACACGAACAAGTGATGTACAAACATAGCAATTAGCAAATTTTAGCACCACTGCCAAGTGGACAGCTCCCATCGCAGAGGGGAGGAGGGGTGAGGGAAATCGCTGTTTCCATGGCAACATTCCCACATGGAAAAAAAATCATTAAGTTGGAAAGATATTTCATTCAGCTCAGTGAGCTGCAAAAGAGATTCGGAGACTTGGGGGAATGTGTGCTGTGGGCAGGGAGAGGAGACATGGTAAACTGAGAAAGACAGGTGACAAATTTTGAAGCTCACTGAAAAACACTCGATCATATTGATCGCCAGATGAATGTTAAAATGTATACGCTGCGGTCTCCCGATTGCGCGCCTGCTATCCTGAAAGCAGCCCACTAAAACAGAGACGGTAGATTGGAGAGGAAAGTCGCCATCGCTGAAAGCCGGAAGCAGTGAGAACTGACTTCATTGAACTGGAATGGGATGTCTGCCACAAAACACCAGATGGGAGCATTCTTGCTGCTCTACATCCGAAGTTAAGTAATTGGAAATGATAACATGCTTTAATAATGCTGAATGCTGTTGGAATCGTACAATGCAGAGTAATCTTACAGTGACTGTGGGAGGGATGTGCTCCGCACTGGCCCAGCACTTCATCCAGTGTTCCCCTAACCACCCACCC
>JAODKE010004047.1:0-12011 GCA_026779605.1 Mormyrus hasselquistii
AGATAAGATTTTAACAACTCTGAGCTATTAGTTAAGTTCTCCCCAAGCGAGCTTGATGGGCTGAATGGCCTCCTCTCATTTGTATAGTTCTTATGTTCTTAACTATACCCATGTGTTCCTCAAATAAAAAGATTTCGGTTTTCACATTTGTTTCCAGTGACTCTGCATTTCTAAATTTATGTTCCATTTACAGTTTTTTAAACATATCTCCTAATATAGAAAGATGCTATGTGGTATTTCATATCTCACTTATGCCCTATCCAAAGTGCGTGATTTTGAGTGTGCCTTCTGATGGAGAGGTATCCTGTCCAATGCTGTGCTTCCTGGGGTGGACTCACTGACAGCCTGAAGCTATAGCAAGTGGTCAGACAACGAGACCATAAAGAAATACAGGGGGTGCACTAGCATCTGAAGGCTCTTCTCTAAGCCAATATACTGAATAACTGCCTTTTGGCTGTTTTTATCTACAACACACAATTTTCATTGTCGTGCCATACAGCTCATCCCTGATGACACAGGCTGGTGGTAGCAAAACCAGACTAAAAGTAATGCAGACAAAGGAACAAGCAGGACCTACTAGAAACAGACAAACACCATGAATCCAATAATGTTGTGCTGTTATGTATCCATTTTTAAGAATAAAGTAATGAGCTGATCAGCCTAACTCACAAGAAAACTCAAATGTGATTGAGAGCAGTGATAGCTAAGCATTAATTATAATTGTAATGCATGCAAAATTTGCACATAAAATAAAACATGAATGCAAATGATTAAGAGCAGTAATAATGTAAATATGATACAAAGAGCGAGGAGAGAATGGATGGAGTATAATGATCTCACAGGGCCTGGAAAATAGAACAATAAACAGAAAAAATACCAAGAAACCATTTCAGAAATCCAAATGATATAGGTAGAACATACAGTCTGTCCCCAGCCTGAACATCATGCTACTGTTAACACACTCATATGGCCAATGGCTACAAGATTTCTCTGCAAACAGAACAAACCAGACAGAATTTTCTGGTGCAAAGTATCAGGTAAGGTAGACCACAAATATTACACAGCTTAGTAGATATGGGAACTAGAACGTTTGTGGGAACTGATGCAAAACTGCTGAGATTCCACCTTTCGGCAGGTAATGCTACACAGAGGTGACTAAAAGACGGTGAGAATAAATGTTCTTGAGCAACTCAAGCTCTGTTGAACTGAGTAGCAGCCTTTTGCACAGCCAGCCTTGCCCTCTACCTCTAACTGCCCGTGGCTGGCGGAGACTCTATTAAAGCCAGAGGCTACTCGGGCGGAGGATTGGCAGACAAAAAAGCCAGCAAGTGAATAAGGAGCAGCCATTCTTAAAAAGCTCATGGAAACACACTTCTGAGGAAATTAGAGGTGGTGATCAGTGGGTTTTCACCGACTTCATTTTGCTATGGTGGGCTGATTATGGAGCAGGTAATTAAGTCATTCCTTTAATTAAATTCTGAGTAGGAGGCCATATCGCATGCAGAAAACAATTCAAAAAACTATGAAACTCATGTTTTTTCCTGCTTCCCACATGTGAGTAAGGAAGGAGACATACCAAAAATAGTCCTTGCAGGAACAGATTCCTTGTTTATCCAGAAAGACACTTGGGAGAGAATCACTGTCATGATGCAGGGGATGTATGTCTGAATCATGAAGTACCCCACTTTCCGCTTGAGGTGAAAATACACCGTCATGACAACATATTCTCCTAACACACAAAAAAAACAGAGGTTGTCTTGACCTGAAGTGCATCAGCACATCATTCGAGTGTCATAAAAATCTAGTACTATATTGAGACAAATTTGTAAAATACAATAAAGTATGTTTTTTTTAGCCTGGAATTTCCGCTTGCAGTCATTGGACCACCAGACTAATATTTAATGACAAATCAACTCTAAATATTAATTTATTTAAAAATTAACACCTATTAGGTTTGCGTTCATTATTTAACACACATTTATTTTAAAAAAATATATCATTTTAATAAACTTTATACCTCTCACCCTTGTCAAATTTCCATACTATTCTCAATTAAGCTACCCTCTGGAAAAAAAGGCAAATATCAGCATCTGCTTATAATCAGCTTCTACTTTAACTGACAGCAGGTTGGGTTCATATGTCAGGCTAAGCACGAACTAGCCATCATGGCACAGGATGAACATAATGATAAAATTATATGTCCAGGCATGTTGCGCTGTCACTGTGATGTAGGTGTGACTAGCAGACTACCTGTAATCGATTTTACAGTCTCACTGGAGACCGTCTGTCCAACGAGATCATACTGAAGCAGGCTGGAGGACTCAGATGGCACTTCAACTGAATGTTTTGGTCCTTTAGTCCAGGTGTAGATCACCTCTGTTCTGGGATATGCATCTGAGGATGAGAAGTATGGAACACGTGTGTGGTTTGCATTAGGTAAGGGCTCGATGCTCATGTGACGTCGTTATATCCATGAAATTATGGTTACGGGGGGCGCAGGCAGAATAATCCCTCCTCAGACAAGAAAAAAAGAATAAAAAAGAAACATCTGCATATAACAGGCACTGGTATAAAATTACTCATTACTCAGTAGTTTCTTGATCTGAATTATTTCCTTTTTTTATTGGTCAGATATAATCAGGATTCTTTTATTACCAGATTACCCGGCGAAATCAGGCTTCATCTGGGGTTTTATGAAGTCTGAAACCACAAACTTTTTACTACATATAGAAACCACTATTCCTAGTGCAATTGTTAAATTTACGAAAGAGAGAATCAGCCCCTGAAAAATGAGAAATCCTTCCATTGTAGTTTTAACAGTTTTTTGAATAAGGATTCATTTCGCTGAATTAACTGAGATTTAAAGGTCTCATCATAAACTCTTCAGAATGTACTTGAAGAATGTTTTTTTTTTCCCACCCAGAGGGTCAAGTCACAAAGCATGTAGTTTTGTCTGGAAATGTCTCAATAGCAAAGAGCTCATTCAATAATCATAATGTCTGAGTTCTTCTTAAGCTTCTCCGGCGTGTCAGGCATGGTTGAATAAAGACAAATAGAAATGAACAGCTTTTAATACGCCTCCTATGAGCACTATGTGGTATTTCCAGAGGAGCTACTTAAAAAATACTGCCTTTGATTTATATAATATCCATTAAATTCTGCTGATACTCTTTTAAAATAATAAGGTTTCATAGTAGCTTAAGAGAAAATAACCGCTAAGGGTTTATAATGACAATAAAAAATATATATAAACAGAATAAGTATCATAAATTATTGAAAAAATCTTAAGTTCCTAGCTCAAATAATTATTAACCTTGTTTAGCAGACATATGGCGAGAACATTATATGTATTTTAGGCTGTTGGATTTCCTATAAATGAATAATGTTAGCAAATTATTGTAACTGTGTGGATTTTACTTCTTTTTGTAAATATGCTATTTATTATAAGACTTTCATCTTGCTTTGATTTGCCTTAAATCAGGTCAGCAGTAACTGTCCATGCTAAATAACAGCCACTACTGCCTACCGCAGGTTTTCGGAAGGAAAAAGCCCTTTCTTCATAAGAACATAAGAAATTTACAAACATCACTTTGGATAAAAGCCTCTTCCACTGGATTTATGAGAAAGCAAATTTAAAACTACACATGTGAATGTGGCCCGCAGCTGTTTAAATAATCACTAGCCATGACAAGCAAGGTGACAGGGAAGATAAATGGAAGCCAGGCCATTATGCCATAAGGCTCTATGCACACACAGTATGAGCACATGGATTTTGAATGCACTGGGCCCTTTGCTTTATAATCACTGTAATCATAGCTCTGGATTACATTGTTTTTGCTAAATCTTTATTTATTACCGCTTTGGGAAACTGCAATGGGAAGGGTGCTATATAAAATTAAATGAATAAACCGCTTTAAATGATCAGAAATATATGTACTACTTTACAATAAGGTTTCAATTTGCCACATACACATGGTACTAACTCACTAATTAAAAAAAGAGTATTGAATATTTAAATATACTTTACCTGAATACTAAGCTTTTAAGCTAAGTCAATTAAAATTCACATGTTGCAGTCAATGAATAATAAAAAAAATAACAACACACTGACTTACAACTTCCAAACTTTAGAGGGCACGCATGTCCATCCATTGGGAAATCCACCAACCTCATCGGACACTCTGCTCTGATCGTTAGTCTGGAACAACAAAGATGCTCAGTTATACTGACATTTAGGTCAGCTTTATTGTTCGAGGAACACAGATTTGTTAGACTGAACATAATATCAACAGCACTATGTACAACAGTAAGAATTGCAGTCAATGGGCTGCAATCATTTCAAACTAATTACAGATCACAATTTATTCTTTTGTCATCAATTTCTACCATTAGTATGCAAAATATCTGTTTCTTTTATACTTTTATACCGTACAGCCGTGGCTGTGACAATAACACAGATATTGATTTTCACAAGTCTGCTACTTCAGTTTTTATGATGGCAGTTTGCATATACTGCAGAATGTTATGAAGAGTGATCAGATGAATTGCAATTATTTGCAAAGTCCCTCTTTGCTATGAAAATGAACATAATCACAAATAAGCCCATTTCCACTGCATTTCAGCCCTGTCACAGAAGGACCTATAGACATTATTTGAGTGATTCTCTCATTAACGCAGGTGAGAGGTCACTCTGTCATGCTGATTGAGTTGGAATAGCAGACTGATTAAGTTAAAAGGAGGGTGGTTCTTTCAGTCATTGTTCCTCCATTGTTAACCACATGCAGTCATCACTGCTTTTCACAAAAAGGGTTTCACAGGCAAGGATATTGCTGCTATTGCACCTAAATCAATCACTTATCAGATCATCCATAACATCAAGGTTAAGGCACCCATGAAAGTCCAGCAAGTGCCAGGACCGCCTCCTCAGCTGTTTAATCGGGGCACCACCCATGCTCCGGAACTCGCATCTGCACGTACAGTTAGGCAAAGACTTTTTGAAAATGGCCTGGTGTCAAGAAGGGCAGAAAAGAATCACTTCTGTCCCAGAAAAACATCAGGGACAGACTGATATTCTGCAAAAGGTACTGTGGTAAAGTAATTTTGTCTGATGAATCCCCTTTCCGATTGTTTTGGGCATTTGGAAGAAAGATTGTCCAGAGAAGAAAAGGTGAGAGCTACCATCAGTCCTGTGTCATGCCCATAGTAAAGCATCCTGAGATCTTTGTCCATGTGTGGGGCTGCTTTTCAGCCAAGGAAGTGGGCTCACACACAATTTTGCCTAAGAACACAACTATGAATAAAGAATGGTACCAAAACATCCCCCAAGAGCAACTTCTCCCAATCATCCAAGAACAGTTTGGTGACAAATAATGTCTTTACCAGCATGATGGAGCACCGTGCCATAAGGTAAAAGTGATAACTAAGTGGCCCAGGGAACAAAACATCGACATTTTGGGTCCACAGCCAAGAAACTCCCCAGGCCTTAATCCCAATAAGAATTTGTGGTTAGTCAATCCTCAAGTGGCAGGTGGACAAACAAAAACCCACAAATTCTGACAAACTCCAAGCATTGATTATGCAAGAATATGCTTGCCATCAGTCAGGATTTGGCCCAGAAGTTGATTGACAGCATGCCAGGGCGAATTGTACAGTTTTAAAAAATGAAGGGCCAATACTGCAAATATTGACTTTTTGCATAAACTTAATGTAATTGTCAATAAAAGCCTTTGTTTATTAAATATACTTCAGTATATTGCACAAACATCTGAGAAAAAGATCTACAAACACTAAAGCAGCAAATTCTGTGAAAACCAATCCTTGTGTCATTCTCAAACCTTCTGGTCATGACTATGTCCTGTAGGGCAGGAGTAGAATTAAAAATCAGCCCTGGAATTGGGGGTCCCCGACAATAAATTTTGGCAGTGCACATACCCAACGGCCCCCTGGGAAAACACAGTCCAGTCCTGATGCCCAATCTGAACCAATGAATATTTTTAAACTGGCTGGAAAATTACTGACTTTTAAAGAGACATTATATATTCCCACTACTGAGCTAGTGAAGTGAGCTTGCTTTTAACCGGTGTTACCTCATGGTGTACAGGATTGTGCCATTTTTCATGATGCGGAAAAGCTTGTTGGGGGCAGTCATGTTGTGGGCGACAGATCTTTTGCCATTCCGGAAGAAGGTGTCTGGGGTCCACACCTTGGTAACCATGAGGTTGTTGAGCCGGAGGATCTCCATGGGACCCTCAAAGCTCAGCCTGCGATCCACCCATGTCTGGCGGAAAAACACATCCATAGTGTACTCCTGAAACAAAAAAACACTGCAATAACCATTACAGTGTGTGTGTGTTTAAATATATATATTTCTTCATTATACACCGATCAGCCATAACATTAAAACCACTGACAGGTGAAATTAATAACACTGATTATCTCATAACAATGGCACCTGTCAAGGGTGCCATGATATATTACATATTAGGCAAGAGAACATTCAGTTCTTGAAGTTAATGTGTTGGAGGAAGGCAAAATGGCCAAGTGTAAGGATCTGAGTGATTATCACAACAGGCAGATACTGATGACTAGATCACTGGGTCAGATCATCTCTGGTGAAGTGTTCCCAGTCTGCAGTGGTCAGTACCTACCAAAAATGATCCAAGGAAGGTCAGACGGTGAACTGGTGAGGGGGTCATGGGCGCCAAGGCTCCCTGAAGTGTGTGCGGAGCTAAAGCCAGCCCATCTTGTCCGATCCCAAGGGGGGGCTACTGTGTCATACATTGCTGAAAAGGTTATTGCTGGTCATGATGGAAAAGTGTCAGAACACACAGTGCATCTCAGCTAGCTGCGTATGGGGCTGCACAGCCACAGATAGGTCAGAGTGTCCATGCTGACCCCTGTCCACCATCGAAAGCACCTACAATGGGCACATGAACATCAGAATTTGACAACGGAAAAATGAAAGACGATAACCTGGTCTGATAAGTCACACTTTCTGTTGCATCTTGTGGACGGGCGGAAGCGTGTGTGTCATTCACCTGGGGAGAAGATGGCACCAGGATGTACTATGGGGAGAGTGCAAGCTGGCGGTGGTAGTGTGATGCTCTGGGCGATGATCTGCTGGGAAACCTTGGGTCCTGGTATTCGTGTGGATGTTACTTTGACACGTACCACCTACCTAAACATTGCTGCAGTACACCTCTTCATAGCAACAGTATTCCCTGATGGCAGTGGCCTCCTTCAGCAGGATAATACACTCTGCCGCACTACAAAAATTGTTCTTGAATGGTTTGTGGAACATGAAAAAGAGTTCAAGCTCTTGACTTGGCCTCCAAATTCCCCAGATCTCAACCCGACTAAGCATCTGTGGAACGTGCTGGACAAACAAGTCCGATTCATGGAGACCCCACCTGACGCCTGACAGGATGTAAAGGATCTGCTGCTAATGTCTTGATGGCAGATACTACAGGACACCTTCTGAGGTCTTGTGACGTCTTCAGGGGTCAGAGCTGTTTTAGTGGCACAAGGGGGCCACAGCTGTGTTATGCAGGGGGTTTTAATGCTAGAGCTGATCTGTGTATAGTGCTGTACACAGGAAAGGAGAATTGAAAGAACTGTAAGATGAGATTTTTAAATATTATTTTAATTAAAATTTTTTTTGCAAAAAAGCTGTCTCAAAGTACCTTATGCCTAGTCGACTCCTTGACAGCACGCACTGTATGTTTGTAATGTACCATTTGGCTCAGTTGTACGTGGCTTTGGACAAAAGTGTCTGCTAAAACTAAATGTAATGTAAATGAAAATAGTGCATGTACCGGAACCAAATTCAACTCATGCATGCAAACATTTGTTAATTTCTTTTTTTTTCATAAATGCAAACTTTTTTGTTGTTGTATGATTTAACATATATATGGCTATTTGAATGCAACTAATCTGAACCTTGCAAAGCTAGAAATAATACAGTTATTATGGAACTAAAAACATAACAATGTTAAAATAAGGGTAAAAAAAACTTGCAGTATAAATACTTCTGTATTGACCTTATTTGAATAGTGATTCTTTTTTTCTGTGTGCAGTTGAACAGGACAGAAACAGGTTAAAATCCATAAAAAATATTAACTTTACCTTGTTTATTGAAATTTTTTGCTCCAACACTTACCATTTCAACATCTGAAACAGGACCAAAGCTGGTTACATATATATCTGTTTTAACTTCTGTGACTGGACCTAAGAAAACAATATTAAAATATCATTGCTAATTTACCTCTGTTAAGATAGCACTGGAATCGAATCTTTCATCCTCATTCACGTTTGCAGGTTTTATTTATTTATTTATTTCAGACAGATTCTAATTAGCATAGCCCATAGAATGGGCATATCACAGATGGCAAAGACGTGACTATATTAATTCACTTTCTAATTTATAGAACTGGCCTCTGTTGCTATTTTCGATTTGGTTGCTATTTCAATACTCTTGAAGGGCACTTTTCGTTAGCAAAACTACATAGTAAAGTAGATATATTCTCAATTTTAAAATAAATAAATGAATTAGCTGATCATGCACATAGAAAATAAGTTATACTGTAAATGTGGTTAAATTTAAACTGCTGATCAGATATTTTAACGCCACATTTTACCGTCGTAACCCAAAATATTTAGTATACTGTGTTAAATTCCCTAGTCTCATAGGCAACCAACTATATATCGCTAATAAATTGTTATTATTTGTGTTATATATGTCCTGCCATTATTGCACGGATGTAGCAGATGACAGTGGAAGACGTAGAAAAAAGAAAAGAATGGCTCGTGCCATTAGAAGAATGACTGCGTCACTGCTGAGCGCGATCATCGCTGTTGTGTTTATTGCTACCAAAGTTTATAAACAAACAGGGTGTTTATACATCTTGAGTTTACGTGCGTCTTTTCACGATAATGCCACAAACATTCCCAGACACACCATAACATCACACAGACTCATTATCAACCCAAATATGCAAACTATTGAGCAAAAATATGCAAGCTTTTATGCAATCTTGTCAACGCGCAAATTTTGAATAATATGCTGGTTTTCGTAGATGTCTGTTAAGCAGTAACACAGCGGATATCTAATCCGGGAAGTAATTAGTGGCAACACAAAAAAAGACGCATCGCCGAGGTTAACAACACGCATAACAAATTGAACATCAGACTATTAGCACCCTATTGCACAGGAAAAAGCATATTTTTAACATTACAAGACACCAGTGTGAATCATTAAATTCGCCGCCTCCATACAATAGTAGTTTTACACCCTATGAAATCATTTATTTAAAATTATATATCAGCCAGTATTCGCTTTTTACCGTAGTTTCATAATATAAGCGATCGACAGTTGAGTTTTTATTAATTCCCGGTTCTGATTTACCAACATTCACTGATTCAGAAAACTGCTCACCTCCAAATCCGGGTCGCAGCCTGTTGTCATAGCCGTCCAAAAGTCGGTCTAAAATACGTGTGAATTTTTCAGGATACAATTTCTCATCGTTTATTGTCTGTGCAGAACCTTCCCTTAAGATCCAAAGAAGGATAAAGCGCAGTGTGTTATAAAAGACTAACCACCGCTTGTTGCTGTGTACAGAAAATTAAACATTAAATATGTTTCCAGTTTTCACCACTACTGCAAGCGTTATTCGTACAGCTGCAATACGAAGCTATGAATTTTCTGAAGAGTATATAATCTCAACATTAGTGTGCTTCAGTACTCACCAGACAGTTATGCAGATCAAGTAAAAGAGTGTGTAAATACAACTCATGGGTATCGCAATGGCCATCTCCGTTTTGACAGAGACCATCTTTGCATGCCATACTTTAAACCTTCTTCACATTTCCTCTAGCCAAATGTTTTGTCCTGGTAAACTGACTGAAATCAACAGGACAGTTGCCGTGTACAAGTCTGCATTTCTGTCATTCGTTTTTGCAGAAGATAAGTCCGCCCCGCTCATCTAGCTAATTTAGCCCGCTTGTGGCGGCCAAACAAATATGCCCCAGCCAGTTACACCACCTACAAGCCCCATCTTTTCAAAAAACCGTATTACTTCTAAGATCGACAGACGGGAGGATACAGCGACGCGGTGTCGTATTGTTTTTTTTTTCCCTTAAGAATACAAGAACAGTACAAGAAAAAATGTGCATAAAACGTAAAAAACAATGTCAAACTAGAAAATCCAATGTCGTTTCAGGGTACCACGAACGATTAATATTAGTTTCAAATCCAAAATCAGTTATTTCTATTCAAATTATTTAAATCATTTAAAACATTAAATTCCTTAAGATCTATCAAAATGATTGTGTATCATGAAAAACAAATGTGATTAATTTTATAAATTAAGTATCTTTTCCAAAAAAAAAAATATTATAAAAGCATGTTTTGTATCAATGGTACATTAATATAGGTAACGTTTCCATAGGTGCTAATTTGTATGTTTAAATATTGCACATATTGTGTTGGAGTAATTGCTAATGCAGGTATTGTTTGATGGTTAGTAAAGCACATGAAATAATCATAAACACACCTGGCACTTGTATGCTAAAGCATCCATCCATCCATCCATCCATCCATCCATCCATTTTCCTCAACCACAAAATGCAGAGTGTGACTAATGGAGTACTCTACTCACACAGATCTTAAGTATCAAACAGAGATAGGCCATACTTTCACACATTCTTAGCACTGCCTGTTTGGCCTATAGATACTGTAGATCCAAAAAGAAAGCCATCGCCATCAATGGAGCTGTGCATTTTGAATTGTAAATGAGGCTTTCAGATTCATGCTGGGTGTGCTTACTGTGCACTGTCAAATACTGTCTGGTTCAGCCGGTGGGAAGTGAGGAAATAACTCCGGGGAATGGGCTGCAAGTATTGCTGACAAACACAGCCTGGTACTCACACTGATACACACACACACACACACACACACGTGGGCTGGCTGTACTGTAAGCTGCAGATTTTATGTTCCACTTATCAGGCTCAAGGTCCTGTTTCCTTTGTCACCACCACCTGTAGTAACTCATTTGAGCTGTCTGGTGTTTTAACGAATCAAAAGGGTGATTTAAGAGGAATGGAGAGGGGAAGACAGAGTGATGGGTTAAGAGGCAGAGTTCACTTTGAATGTGAACATCTCCCCTAATTGCTTGAGCGCGGCGATTCATTTGCTGTGTGGCAAGACATCCGACATTCCAGGCTGGCCTGTCAATCACGATGGGTGATACTCAACTGGTGATGTCATCCCATTGCTTCTCACTAGTGAACTCAATGTAAGGACCAAGGTTTGGTTGTACATCACCAGCCTGCCCCCCCAAAACACACACAGAAGTCCCACATTATGGGTCAGGACGTGCCTTCATCGTCTGTACCGCAATCAAGGCTCTTGACTCTGGCTGTGCTGCTCTCAGCTTGTCTGAACCCTTACAGCTGGGCTTAGTTTTAGGAGTAGATAATGAGGGTCTGCACCAGTGGGTCTTACCAAGGTGTTCTTCATATATACCAGAACACTGTGAGTCTCATTAAGGGCCCTTAGATAACCTAGTAGTCTCCTTTTCACTTTCAGATAGAAGAGTATAGAAATCAGAATTCAGAATCATTACTCTGCAAAATGGTTATAATCATATGTCAGACATGCCAGCTCTCCCTGAAGTCTCCCACATTGACAGCACCTCCTGACACCTGTGAAGGATGTGCGATGTCTCGGAAATGTCCCCACAGAGGGGTCTATGGATAGTCTGTCCAATTGATAGCCTTTCTCCGCCCCCCCCCCTTCACCGTCCCCAGCATTATCCACCTCCCTGGAATCAGTATGCTTATGGTTTGCATATGTACATGAATCTTTGCCATTTCTGGTTTTGTGGTGTTTCATCACCCGGCTATTTCCACAGACAGATCATCAGTATTGAGGATTCTCAGCCAGACAAGGCAAGTCAGAAACAAGATAAGATAAGATAAGATAAGATAAGATAAGATAAGATAAGATAAGATAA
>JAODKE010004048.1:0-11990 GCA_026779605.1 Mormyrus hasselquistii
ACACACACACACACACACACACACATTCACATATGTGTGTGTGTGTTTTTAGACAAATTTTTCAGCTAAAGAACTTGCAGCAATGTTGAGTGTGAATTAGGCCACATCCTTCCTGGTCTGTCATGCCTCTGTGGGAGGTTTACTGCTGGGCGGAAGTATTCTAAAGGGGAACAACATAAAAGTATTCAGTTTCACAGGTCACACAAACTGCCTTCATAATTGCAACAAAGGAAAATAGCACCATTTTAATATATGCAATATATTTAATGATGACCTCATGGGAATATGAATGAAATGGGTGCATAATTATTTATAGTATATATTATACAATGTATTATATTATATTATGTTATGTTTTCCATACTTTGTATATGTAAATGATTGCTGAACTTCTATGAATTTTATGCAATTTGTGATACTCAATATATGCAAACAATTTTGTGCAATATGAAATGTTACACAATAGAGTACTTTGTATTCCTTTCCGAGATAAACTTAAAATTAATGGAAGAATGGTTTTAAATTAATACTAATCAATATTTAGAAGTGTTCATGTATATTGATTTTTTTATATTTCATATTTTTATTTTTTAAATGTATTTATAATGTTTTTAAATTTTAATAAGCATATTTACAAATCATTGCTATAAAGTAAAGAAGAATAAATACGTATTTGAAGTGTGTCTCTTTTTGCAGAGCTCAGCTTTAGTTTTAGGGTGTTATTATCTGCACCTCTACCAGAATGGGCACCAACTCAAATTTGAAGGATAGGATTTCTTAAGTTATCACATTACCACACAGACACATGTGGTGAGAGCAATCTGAGCACATGATCATGTGGAGCAATTAAAGGCCTTGCTAAAGGTCTATAAGGAAAGTACTACTATACCAAACCATAAACAGTCAGTCATTCACAAACACACATGATAGACATTTATTCACAAAACACATGACTTCACCCTTATATTGCACAAAATATACGTTTCACGACACACATGAATGCAAGTATCAAATTCAGTATTAAAACATCAGTGCATGACGCGTACCAAGTTTACGCTACTTGCCAGTCGCATACCCAAACATGACAAACACACATCCAACTGGGTTACACTTACACAGTGGAGATTTCTCCGTTGACCTGTTCAAGGCCCTTGTCTTTAGGTGCTTTTCGTCCGAGAAGCTTGACTGCCAGGAACATCAGCACACCACAGTTGTTCGTATAGCAACAAGTGGCATCCACAGCAACCAGCATCACCACAAAAATCAGCATGACGATGCCCACCATGCCTGCTTTTCCCATCCCAGACTTACTGGGTTTGACCACTAGGGAAGACAACAGCAAAAATGTATGTTGCCAGTAAATTCAAAAGTTGTTCAACAAAGCAAGCTCACAAAGACTGGTTTTATTTGAAAACAGGACCCCTGGGAGTCACTAATGCTAAATAAATGCTAAAAAATCCCAAAGAGAGACCACCTGTGTTCTGTATAACCAGTTCTGTAATTCCATTAGTAGTTTAATTCCAGTAGTAGTTTAATTCAGTTCTGTCTTTCATTACCCACAAAACACTCCCTAACTGAGATGTCTGACCTCATTTTAAACTGATGTTCATTTGGTTTGTCATGTTTTCTGTCATATCTTTTTTGTTTTTTTGTGTTCTAACCATTTTGTTTAAAGCAACTACACTCGGTCCCTCTATTAACCATCAATCTTAGTCTTAAGAAGTCTTAACGACATGTCACAAAAATACTGAAATGGTAGATATTTAGGGAAGTAAAGAGAGAGCAGCACTGATGTTCCATGTCAGTAATCCTTACGGGTAGCAAGCTGGGGGGTGGTAAAGTTAAAAAAAGTGGGTCTGGAAGTGCCAGTGGATTTGAAGGCAACAAGCTCCACAAGGTAGCTAGCGTTGTAACTGAGGTTAGCTAGGAGGATCCTGGTGGAATTGGCAGGAAACTTTTCTGTTTTCCAGTCATCATTGACAGAGAGCTGAGGGAATGACAAATGCATTAAACATAATCAGCACAGCTAACATGACTTAAAAAAACGTTCCCCGTTTCAAAATATTACAATGCGTCATATATTTGAAATGAATTAATAAATCATCCTGATACCACTCTTTAATATCACAAGAATAATTTCAAAAAGGTAACAACATGAAATCATTTTAAGGTTTAAGATAGAATGATAGTACATATTCTTATTTCATGATCTGCATAATAGCAGAAAGATAAATATTCAGGAATGCAGGAAATAGTATTAAATTGCACAACAATGCAAAATATGATGAAATAATCATGCAGCGTACTGCTTTCAAACTTACATTCTTGTAGCGCACAGAATAGTGAATGATTGATATGTTGCTACTGTCAAGCTGCTTGAAAGGGATGGAGAAGGAATTGTTTTCCACTTTGCCTTCGCTGGTTAATAAAATGGGGCTTTCTGGCTCATCTGCAATAGCCATATTATCAGATTGAGATTGGCATACATTCTCATGGATTATGTATCAGCAACACAATATATGAAACAGAAAGATCTATAACCATTCCCTGTGTAACCATTCTCAACTGCCTCAGCAACTGCCTCAACTGCCTTTTACACAAGCTCTCGATTGCATTGTGCAAGTTGCACCAAGTGCAGACCACTACACTGCGCAACATAATACAAGAATCAGTGCTATCTCCAAAGGCTAGCTCATCTTCTGCTGCAGCCAACAGAACAGGACGATGTCGGCAATGTGAAGGGTGAATGCTGGAAGTAGGGAGAATGGTAGTTGCCATGTGGATGGCTAAATAAAAATAATAATTAGCATTTTTAATCATTCATTCAAACTAACAATATTTCTCTTAGAATTGAAAATAATAGAGAAAATGAAACATATGCATCTGCTAAAGATATCTAGTTGCTCAGTTCCCAGAAGGATAGTGAACTGGAACAAACTGAAACCAAGTGGAGAGGAGACGGATGCTTTTCGGCAGTACACTCACCATCGGGTAGCGTGCGTATGGAATACTCTGAGGAGAATTCTCCCTGGCCAATGCGGTTATGGACGGCCATTCGAACAGAGTAGGAAGTGCTTGGCTTCAGAGACGTGATGGACACGGTTTCTGAATATTGAACATACACCATGAAAATCAGTCATATGACACTGTGGACCACAAGGTGATACAAAAGTCCTTGAGAAACCAGGATACATAGCATAGCTAAAATAATACTCCCACCTTCAAATGGGGCTAATGTCTGGGTCCATTCATCTGCCCCCTCTTTTTTCCATTCTAAGATGTACTTGGTGATTGATGATCCTCCATTTACTACAGGGATTGCTTGGGAAAATGTAACTGATGTGGTGCCTGCAGTGATAGTGACCTGAGCAGGGCTGTCTGGCCAAGCTGAAAAGGCAACATTCAGATGAATGGGAAATGAGAGAGGAAAAGGAGAGGGAAAACTATACAAAGAAATTTATGAGTAAAAGAACAGAATTGAAAGCATCACTGACTAAAGATTAATATGTCAATAACACTTTATAATTCACTTGATTATTTGTTTAAGAAGTTCTGAAACAGAATATATATGCAATTCAATTCAGTTTTTATAAACATGGGAAGAAAAAAACTAGGTTGGACTAACAAAAAATAAATTAAATATTGAATGTAGACTTAATTTCAGAATACTGCTAAAATAAGGTCTTACTATCAGGATATGCAAAGAGAGATCTTACTCTCCAAGCTGAAATCTTTGCTGTCATTTCCAGCGGTGTTGTGGGCCATGCAGGTGTACAAGCCTCCATCTGAGGGCACCACCTTCTCAATTCGCAATGTGGATCCCACAGCTCTGACCCGGCCACTGCTGGTGGTCTGAATTCATACCATCCCACACAGGTAGACACGAAATGAACACTAAAGTCATTGGTTCTTTGGCCATGATGATAATTAAAAAATAAAATAAACATTGTCTCTTACCAGTTTCTCACCGGTGTTTTTCTTTTTCCAGGTAACTGTGGGAGTTGGTTGTCCAGTAACTTGGCAAGTCACAGAGGCAGGGTGTCCGGGCTTCACTTCCATATTCTCTGTAGTCAGGTTTATAATAGGATGTACTAAAAAAAAAATGTGGGACAAATATATTTCATATTTAAAGCTAACGAATCTAACATGGTTTTGGTGCATTCTACAGCTAACTTAACTTTTTCAAAGACTGAAATGCACATTAGGGTAGCAATGGGATATAAGTCAAACCAACACAATTATATCAATTATAGTGACTGAATTTGACTGAAAATAGGGGTAAGAGATTGGGATTTGCAGTGTTCAGTGCTTGATGTGCGTTACCTAAGACATTAAGATTGAAGCTGGCGTTTTGTGCTCCGATTTTATTTGTGGCTGTACATGTGTACTCTCCATTGTCGCTGAAGTCCACAGAGGTGATGGTCAACTCGCTCTTGTCTGAATTGAATATGTAGCGGCTGGTGTTTGACAGCATTGGGCTAAAAAAGGCAAGATGAGTTATAAAGTTATAAATGGAGGAGGAATGTACAGTATCTCAGATTAATGTGCAGTCCAGTTAATGCTATATATGTAAAAATGACACTGTGATTTGACTAACAAAAATGTAAATAATCACATTAGACACACTGCATGTGATCAGGGTGAGTTTGTTGTTTCTGGGGCCACTGTGATATTTCAAAAATTAAATAAATAGCTAGTGAGTACAGTCAGAAGATTGTACCTAGTTATCTTGTTAGCAAAACATGCTGCCTCAGCATGTGCTAAATAAGAATTGTGGTCATTAGTGTAGTGACTGTTTCTGGCCAAACAGGGACGCCATTCAAATGTGTGTTTTGAGTGGTGGTGGACACCACTACTGTATGTAATTATAAAGATATACCTCAAAATAATAATGCTAAACAAAGTTGCTTATGTAATATATAGCTTTGCACTCTCACCTAGACCAAGTTATGTTTGGAGTTGGTTCACCGGCCACCAAACAGACAATGGACACATTATTTTCATGTCCTTGCAAAACACTTTTCTCACGTTCTGGAATCTGTACTTTAGGAGAAGCTAGAAGGAAAGACCATAAACAGCAGCAAATAAAACTCTGTTCTGATTGTAGTCTGTCCATTGGAGTAAAGATTGTGGATTATATTTTGGTTTTGATGATGTTTATTACTGTTCTGTACCAATCAGGATCTTTAGACTAATTCATTACAGTGTAGAACTAATGAAGAACACTCGCTTTGAAAAACTTTAAGAAACAGTTAGAAAGTTTAGATTTATCACCACCATCATCTAGCTCTAGACATGTTTAGATTAGCAAATTTGTTGCTTTTTTAAAACAAACACAACAATACCCTTATCACTCATCTGGAACCATAAAATGTTCTTTAAAGCAGACCATTCTCAGCTCACCAGTGACAACTACAGAGATGTCAAGGGTCTTAGAGATGGGGCGACCTGGAATTCTGGCCACACAACTGTAAGCTCCATGGTCTTCCCGTTGAATGCCATTGATTTGTAAGCTGCTGTTCTCCAGGACTTTTATTCGAGCTACAGGGTTCCAAAGTGTTGGAAACGTATGAATTATATAACCTCTCTACAATCATCATAGATTGGTAAAGGGACATCTTTTTGGTACTTAAGCAGGTCTTACTCATCCATTGCAACAGGCACAGAGCCACATAGTAAACTTACAGGCTTGAATCCCCCCCAAAATTTGATTGCTCCCAAACAGACACGTAGCCAGACAGTAAAATAATTAACTAGAACTTCCCTCTAAATTTGCTGGACCCCCCTCGAAATTCATTTCTGGCCTGCATTGCAATGTGTAAGAATATGTTTGCAGACCTTGATAAGTCAAGTTTATTTGTATAGCACATTTTCATATACAAAGGTAATTTAAAGTGCTTTACAGAAAATGAGACAAAGTGCATAAGTAAAAGCACAAGAATAAATACGAAAATTTAAAGAAAACATTTAAGAACTGAAAAAATGATAAAGTGCTGGACACATCAATTATGAGAAATCAAGAGAGAAAGACCCACTTACCATCAGAGTCAATGGTTACATTACTTTCGGCCGTATTCTTTTTCCACTTCACTTCAACCTGTGGCTGCCCAGTCACAGAACAGGGGACAACAGCCACGGCTCCCTCCAAAAACTCATAGTAAGTTGCTGTGTTAACAAATGTCGGCCGCTCTGTACAAAAAAGAATTACTGGGTGAAGCTGATGATGGCGAAGAGGGGCTAAGCACATAAACACTGATACACTGGTAAATTAGCCAGATAACAAGAATACCAACAGCTAATGCCTCACACAATGTAGGGTTTTCAGTATGTTGGGAAACTTGGTGTAGGACCCTGCTTCAACAATTCAGAATAAAGCAAACAAAAATGTCTATTAGCAAGTAGAAAGCAGGAAATGAGGTGTTAAATAGCCTTACCGTAGATATAGATCATCTTGTCTGTACTGTTCTTCAGTCCAGAATCAAATTTACAGTCACAAGTGTAGCGGCCCGTGTCATCCATTGTAGCAGATCTGATGGTCAGTGGATATGTAGTTTCGTCCCGTTTTTTACTTTCTACCCGATCTTCATCTATGTCCTCATCATCCTTCAGCCATGTACATTCTGCTTCAGTATTGACTGAAAAATGTCACCACAGTCACAATGACACAACTGAAAAAATAATGCTGTGCAAAACTGCAGAATTCACAAATGATATATGTTAAGAGACATCAACCAAGTATTAAATATAATTAATTGTCTAAATTACACCTACCTCCATGAATACTTGGTAAATGTATAGAGACAAGTAATATATGAAAATAGATATGATTCTTATTTATCAGTCCTTCACATAGTATACTAATATTGCGTTATCAGTCATTTTAAACTGAATGCTTTTAATGGTAAATTTGAAAAATGTTAACCTATAAACTTAACAAAATAATATTTCATAAATTATATAGAGCTTTTTTGTAAGAGAACTGATTTTGCAGTTTTAAAAATTAGTCAGTGATGTAGCACTTTCACTGTGCAACAGAAATAAAGAAAAGATAACAGTAATAATCATGATTGCAGTACAAAAATTGTAAGCATTGTTTTTAAAGTTACTGAGCATGGCATACACCAACCTTTACAGAGCAGTTCTATGTTACTTCCCACTTCATTGTCCGGGGAGCTAACATGGATATCAATTTGGGCATCTGGGAGATAAAGGGATATTCATAACTTACATACATGCTGCTTTTGAAATTGAGAAGAACATAAAAGAATATATTTTTTATAAACCACTAGTCCACCACTAGCACATAATATTTGGGTAATCAGTAATTCATTGAGTTAACTAATAAATTAATTAAGCAGGTTGTGAAATTTAATAAATACATAGAATGGCTGAGTTGCTCTGCAGAGAAGTTTGGGAACTGAAGCAGTGTTTAACTAGCCTTATCAAGACATCAGCAACCTTTTAGAGAACGTTTTGGAGAAATTGTTGTTAATATTTATTGTGTCACTATTTTGTATTGATTTATATATATTCTAATGTTAAACCCTGTTAGAGCAAATATATACTTACTACCCAGATAAGTTGCATTAAATATTTTCTTTACTTGATTGCCGAAGACGTGCACAGTGCTATATACATACATTCACATGCAGAGTAATTCTCATTATATATTTCCAAAACCAATAAATATATTTTAAATAAGTCACGTAAGTAGATTTACCTGTCAGTACTGCGGCTAGAAGTAACACGATGCATATTCCCCAAATCATTCTTGTTTCACCTTTGGATTCTTTTGCTATTTGCTGCACTCAAGAATAATAAGGTTACTGGCTTGTGCCCTGTGCTTTTATAAGCTGAAAAGAGGGACGCACAAGGCAGAGAGGAACTCGGCAATCTACAAAATCTCTGCACGTCCTTCCCCCAATACAGCTCCCTCTCCAGCAGGTTTTTGGTTCAAATCACCCACCATGAAAATGACTACAAAAGGACACTCCCCTTGGAAGGCACCCCCATATTGCACTAAGCAGATGAAAGGATCTTTACTCTCCTTTGGGACTAGGTCTGGGCTATTTATTTATTTATTTATTTCTGCACGATCTATTCTTCTCCTGAAAGCTAGTTTCTTAGTGACTTTTCTTAGTGCCCATTGTAATAGACTAAACAACAATTTTCAAATAAAGGATAACATTTACAAATGAATATGTATTTGCTGATCATATAACAATACGATCTGGGAAAATACAAAACCTCTTTCCGTGTTCCATTTCGCATAGACTGAATAAAATAATTAGTGATGTAATTTACTCTGTTACATCCATGATTTAGATCAGAGTAGTTGGAAAACTAAAAGCTTTTTCAGAGAAGCTGTTCCAACAACCATCTACATATCAGGGGGATCTTGTCCAATGTCAGCAATAATTTTACTTATAACTGAAAAACATTTACTCTTTTAAACAAAATGATAAAATTGCTTATTATTTGAACTAGTACTTTCAACAATACTGACATTTCTTGTCCATGCACAATGTGTGATTTCTTATTAGGGAAATTTGCATTTTCTGACTATTTCCAGAGCAACTGTTCTGCACAATCTGTTGTTCCACAATAAAATTTGCAGTGTTAATTTAACATGGTATAGCTTTAATGTGAAAACAATCACTATTGAAACAAAACTGGTAATTTTGTGACGCAATGCAATACATTTCTACAGCAGTCTTAGTATTAGTGTATTAGTATTTTATGTCCCTTTTTGCTTATATCTTTAAACAGATACTTGGCCTTTTATTTGAATAAAATAAACTGCAGAATTCACTGTCAGGTTAATTAATTTCACACAACGTTCTTGTCTTCAAGTCTGCTGCTAACAGGTTGTTGAGAAAACAGGTTGTGATTCAACTATGAATTCACCAAGACAGCATACTGTGTACAACAGCTTTTGTGAGGGACTCAGAAGTATAATTTTCTATGTTTTAAAAACTATATGCAGATATTTGAATTTTAATACTTGCAAAGTAATCAATATTTAAGCAGAAATGCACTCGGCAGGACTTAGTTTGTCTGTTAATCTTTATTTGTATGTTATTACTGGAGCATTCTGTAAATAAACATTAGTTCTTATTACTCCAAAAACACACGTCATTCATTCACCACAACCAAACATACCACAGCTAGTCTGATTTTTCAGCAATCATTTAAAACACAAAATAGTAGTTCTATTATTTTTATATTGTACATTTCACAACAAATAATCAAACAATAATATTACTTTCTGAGAAACAGCACTTTTAAGTAGCTGCAAAACAAGCAGAGTACATCAGAAGAAAATGGAGGAAAACCTCAATTTTCTAAATGTGTATATTTATTTCTCCATAGCTTGAAGGGTTAGAAAACACTGAAAATTGGAGGTTTTCTGAAGCACATCCTATACAAGTGTTAATAGGAGAATTAAATAACAAATGTGCAATGTGAAAACACCAATAAGCCGTCCGCATTTAGTCAAGGAATTTGGACTGAGTGAGTATATGTTTGTGTGTGTTTGTATGTGTATATTGTCATGTTCGCTGGCAGGCGAGCAGGCAAGGAGGCGAGCAGAGCCAGAGGGACGGGGACACGGGGTTTATTAAGAACGAAAGGCTGACAGACACAAACATCGGTCGACAATACGTCATTCTGTCACGTTCGTGGGCAGGTGAGCAGGCAAGGAGGCGAGCAGAGCCGGACAGGGAAATGGGGTTTATTTGAAACGACAGTACAATACACAATATAATGACGGATCTGACGTACTGGGGAAAGACGCGGACTAAATACACAGGCAGGTCAGGAATTAACAGGACACAGGTGAGCACGATCGGGGCAAAAACACAAGGCAACGAGGTGGGCGTGGCACACAGGAGGATCGTTCGGGGCCGATCATGACATATATATATATATATATATACACATATATAAATAAAACAGCTTCATATATATAAAACAGTTGTCCACAAGGTTTAGATATGTGTTTATGGGAATTTTTGACCATTCATCCAGGACCACAATGAGAAGACCTGGCTTGCAGTCTCCGCCGTAATTTATCCCAAAGGTGTTCTATCGGGTTGAGGTCAGGGCTCTGTGCAGGCCAATCAGG
Organism: Mormyrus hasselquistii; assembly: GCA_026779605.1. Classification (NCBI taxonomy): domain Eukaryota; kingdom Metazoa; phylum Chordata; class Actinopteri; order Osteoglossiformes; family Mormyridae; genus Mormyrus; species Mormyrus hasselquistii. The sequence goes on from JAODKE010004048.1 coordinate 10,127, forward strand.
TTCCTCCACATCAGACTCACTCATCCATGTCCTTATTGACCTTGCTTTGTGCACTGGTGCACAGTCATGTTGGAACAGGAAGAGACCATCCCCAAACTGTTCCCACAAAGATGGGATCATGAATTTGTCCAAAATGGCTTTGATTGCTGCAGCATTGAGAGTTCTTTTAACTGGAACTAAGGGGCCAAGCCCAACATCTGAAAAACAACCTCACACCATAATCCCCCCTCCACCAAATGTTATACTTAGCACAATGAAGTCATGCAAGTACCATTCTCCTAGCAACCATCAAACCCAGATTCGTCCATCAGATTGTCAGACAGAGAAATGTGATTCATAAGAACATTCACAAACATTTGGTCCATCAAGCTCGCTTGGAGAGAACTTAACTAATACCTTAGAACTGTTAAAATCTTATCTAGCTGTGATTTAAAGGAGCCCAGGGTTTTAGCTTCCGCTACACTAGCAGGAAGACTATTCCATACTCTAACTACACACTGTGCAAAGAAGTGTTTTCTCAAATACAGTTTAAAATGTTCTCCCGCTAATTTACACCTATGGCCACAAGTTCTAATATTTAAACTAATATTAAAGTAGCCATTTGGCTACTTCACTCCAGAGAACATGTCTCCACTGCTCTAGATGCACTGCTCAGCCATGGAAACCCATTCCATGAAGTTCTCTATGCACTGTTCTTGAGCTAATCTGAAGGCCACACAAAGTTTAGAGGTCTGTAGCTGTTGACTCTGCTGACAGTTGGCGACTTCTGCACACTGTGTGCCTCAGCATATGTTGTCCCTGCTCTGTGATTTTACGTGGCCTTCACTGTGCAACTGGGTACTGGATTTCCTCACCAACAAACCTCAGCAAGTGCGTATAGGTGGAAAAACCTCCTCCATCATAACCATCAGCACTGGCACCCCGCAGAGCAGTGTGCTGAGCCCCCTGTTTTACACTCTCTACACCCATGACTGTGTAGCTCAGTACAGCTCCAACACCATCCTTAAGTTTGCTGACGATACCATCGTAATAGGTCTGATCAGCAAGGACGATGAGACAGCCTATAGTGAGTATGTCAGACTCCTGGAAGGATGGTGTCAAGACAACAAACTCTCCCTCAACGTCAACAAAACTAAGGAGATGATTGTGGGTTTCCGCAAACAGGCAACAGAGCACAGACCCATCTACATTGGAGGTGAGGCTCTTGAGAAGATCAGCAGCTTTAGGTTCCTCGAAGTCACCCTAATTGATGACCCCAAATGGTCAAGTCACACTATGGCAATAGTCAAGAGAGCACAACAACACCTCTACTTCCTCAGGAGACTGAAGAAAGCCCGGATATCCCCAATAACCCTGTGCAGATTCTACAGGTGTACTGTGGAATCTATCCTGACAGGATGCATCACATCCTGGTACAGCAGCTGCTCAGTTCAGGACAGCAGAGCTCTGCAGCGGGTGGTGCACTCAGCACAGAAGATCACAGGCACACAGCTCCCTGCGATCCACGACATCCACACTAAACACTGTCTCAGGAAAGTGAACCGTATCAGGCGGGACCCCAGCCACCCTGCACTGTCAATTTTCACCCTCCTCCCATCTGGGAAGTGACTACAGTCCATTCAGACGCACATCCCCATGCAATCAGACCCATGAACATTACATATATTTTTGCCACTGTCTCTATTTATTCCTGGGATTCTAGTCTTATTTATTTACTTATTTATAATTCACTTCATCATCACATTCACTTGTCATCCTGTTGTCTAGCCATCTTGTCATCTATGCTTACCAGAGATGGGACCAAGTCACACATGTGCAAGTCTCAAGTAAGTCTCAAGTCTTAACCTTCAAGTCTCAAGTAAGT
>JAODKE010004049.1:0-11978 GCA_026779605.1 Mormyrus hasselquistii
TGTTGTGGGTGTTTGTGTGTGGGTGTGTGGCTGTGGGGTTGGGTGGGTGTGTGTGGGGGTGTGTGTGTGTGGGTGTGTGTGTGTGTGTGTGTGTGTGTGTGTGTGTGTGTGTGTGTGAGTGTGTGTGTGTGTGTGTGTGTGTGTGTGCGCAGGCATACATCACAGCAAAATGTCCCCGAAATGTGGTAAAACTTTTTGGATAACCACAATTTTATCAAAAATAAATAAATAAAAAAATGCAATGAAGGATCCAAGAAATTTGTCTTCTGCTGAACTGATCTAGCCACTTTTATCCCTCTAGCAAAAGTACTGAGTCACTACCCGAGTACAAGGAAAACAAATATTAACACAGAGTAAAATGGCTAAGACTGGTAAACTGTAGTACCTACTCTACTAAAATACTAAGACTAATTCTAGTACTACTAATATTTCTATTACTGGTATTAATAATAATGACAACAACAATTATACTGAATAATTATCCAATTTCCAGAGAAGGCATCATTTACAGATCCTGGCAAATATGAAATACAAAAATATTTCAGTGATTGTATGCATTGTTAACCATTTATAGTAATGGAAGACTGTTTTACCTTTTGTGGTGACAACAGCACCCATAGGGTATCCATTAGCAATCCCCTTTGCCATGGTAACTATGTCTGGAATAACGCCATGACCTTGAAATCCCCAGAAATCACTTCCAGTACGTCCAAAACCAGTTTGAACCTAAAGTATAGAATTCATAAACGAAAGCAGTCTGCCACTAATTTGTCTTTTCTAACATAATCTGATTATAATTGTTATAATTCTGGATCCTTTCTAAATCTTTCTATGTACATTTCAGGCAACTGTTTTCCAACAATTTCATTCACTCAGCAGACTAGGACAGACTGTGCCTGTTATCAGAAAGTAATTGGTTCAAATCCCACATTCAGTAGCACTTAACCCCCAATTGCTGCAGGGATTGTTGGACTCTGCTTTCTCAATTGCACATCACTTTCAATAAACACATCTGCTAAATAAATTAATAATGTCTGTTGAAGAAATGATAAGGTCACCATATCTGACCTCATCTGCAATGCAGAGCCCACCGCTCTCCCTAATTAAACGGTAGGCCTCTTTCAGGTAGTTCCTTGGGTATTGTACGGCACCACCCACACCCTGTAATGACATAAACACCAACAGTTAGAGGCTTTTATTTCAGTGATAATGAGGAAATTTAGCATCAACATGATTATATAATATCTCGCAGTATTTTATTTCGTTAACTTTACATTAGACTCTAAGGCTCAGTGGATGCTTGAGCGAACAAATGAGCACAAAAAAGGAACATTAATGACCTGCTCTGCTTCTGTCTCACATTATTCTTGCATGCATCATATATACCTGTAAAGGTTCTCCGAAGAATGCAGCAATGCGACATGGGACGCTGCAGGACAGGACTTCTTTCAGCTCTTCAATATACATATCATTGGCATGGCAACAGCCTGTTTAGAATTAAAAGGGTTTAACGGAACTTCTTTTCCAGGCTAAAGATCGAGAGTGTTCCAAGTAGTAAAGCTTACTACTTTTCTGTGATACTCTGTCAAATGGCTTAAAAATTATACGAGACAAAGTAAATATTTGCCATGACAAATAATATTTCGGTGACTTTTCTGTGCACTTACACCAACTTTCCTTTGCCCATTTATGCATGCTGAAAACTTTGAACTGCAAGATCGTTAAGTAAAAGATGAATATGCAAGGAATTTAAAATTCCACATTAACCATGGAAAAAAAACCACAAAGAACCAAAGAAACTGATTAAAAATCGAGCATTCAGAGAATCTTTCTGCACACCATCGTTGTACTGAGCTTCCTGTTAGCTTTAATGAGTCTGGCTATTTTCCTCTGACTTCTCCCATTAACAAGCTGTTTTCATCCACAGAACTGCCCCTGACTGAATGTTTTTTGTTCATTACACCATTCTCTGTGAAAATCCCAGGAAAGTGGGTGACGCTAGAACCATCACGCATGACACCGCGTTCAAAATTGAGTCAATCAAGCATGTTAGCTGCTCTCATACTTAGCCACACAGTAACTGAACCTCATGACCCTGACTGTGTGCTGTTTGCATTCAGCCGCAACCTCACGATTCCCTACTTGCCGGCTGTGTGCATTAGCGATCAGGTGTAACAGAAAGACTTTTTTTCTGAGACTAGTGATCACTATACGCTACTGTGAATAGAGTTTTACAATTACTTCAAAAGTGTATTTGAAAGAATGCAAGTAGCATTGCATGTTTACCTGGTGCGCAGTTACAATCTCGGACAGTTTGAACAGGGGAATCTCTGCAGTCTTTTCCTCCCCACGGTCCCTTGAACACATCTGGGCACATAGTCTACAGAGAAATGGTGCAAAATTACAATTGGTAGTATACTTTGAAACTCGGAATTAGTACACTGAATGGTAATAAAGAACAATTAAAACAATTAAAACAATCCATTAATGGTAAGTAACATGGGCAAATAAAGTGGCTAGTATACAATCCGTAAGTGCTATGTCTTAAGATGGTATTTGAAGATGAGTGATTTTAAGATTTTAAGTGTATCATACTGCCTTAGAAAGGGTTCTGAAGGGGATCCTGAGGGGAGGTTAGCTGAACTGAATCTGTTCAGCCTTAAGCAAAGGAGACTAAGGAGGAACATGATCCAGGTAAATAAGATTCTAACAGGTCTGGAGGCTCTTCAATCAATAATTACTGCAATATTATTTCAAATGAAAGAACTCACGGCCATAGGTGGAAATTACCAGGAGACAATTTTAAACTTGATTTTAGAATGCACAACTTTACACAGCGTGTAGTTAGAGTATGGAATAGTCTTCCTGTTAGTGTAGTGCAATATAAAACCTTAGGTTCCTTTAAATCAGAGTTACATAAGATTTGAACAACTTCAAGCTATTAGTTGAATTAGTATTATTAGAATGCTTCAAGCTATTAGTAGAACGGCCTCCTCTCCTTTGTAAAATTCTTATGTTCTTATGAATCTACCAGGCTGCCCATGTCCCTCCGATGCCCTTGCATGTGGTACTTACATTATGGCACCCAAATCCATTGGCAATGGGGAACTTGTAGGCTGAATATGAGGTCAAGCCCAATGTCTGAGGACTGCCACCATGATATGCACCCCTGACCAAATAATTGGTGAATAGAATCAGCAATGGGTAAATGCAATAAGCAACAGTCACTAAACCATGAGTGCACATTTCTTCCATTTCAAGGACTTCCCAGTATAACTGGCTTGCTACAGAAACAACTTACACAACTAGAATTAGAATTTAGTGATCAGTGGTCTTTGTTAACACACCACAGCACACAGTGCACAACAACAAAATGTGTCCTCTGCATTTAACACATATGTGACTTTCATGACATAGCAGTGGCAGCTAATTCAGCGCCCGGGGAGCAGTGCTTGGGGACGGTACCTTGCTCAGGGTACCTCAGTGGTGACTTGCTGGTGGGGGATTTGAACCTGCAATCTTTCGATTACAAGCGCGCTTCCCTAACCATCAAGCCACCACTGCCCACCAACGACATATCATTCCTGCGACCCTGACCAGGACGAACGATTGAAAGATGCTGCGATTGCATAGCATGAACAGCGCAATAATAAAGAATCAGTTATTTACCTGAAGGATATGATATCATAGTTTCCTGTGTGTAGTCTTGCCATCAGCATGGCCAGGTCATTGGCCTCAGAGCCACTGTTAGTAAAATAAATGACCTGTGGAAAAAGAAACATGCCATAATGTATATTTACTGTACGCCATAAACGACTGCATCCATTCCCCTGTACCCACAGTAGCTCTGCATCCACTGACAAATACTGTACCACTAAACAGCTCCTCTGTAGTGTCAGTCTTAGTGTTCCTTAATCTCCTTCCTATTATTCATTTGCATTGTGGTGTTTTGTATGTGTATTCTATTGGATGCCAAAATTGTTTGTTTGTTGTTAATCAATCTATCTATCTATCTATCTATCTATCTATCTATCTATCCAATCACCTTCTCTGTACCAATCTCTCTCTGCCAACTGTGCATGACTTTCCCAAGATCAAATAGCGAGAAGCTTCATAGTCTTTCTTTGGTTACAAAGTAGGACGAGATGTGATCATAAAATGTTCCTGAGATGGTATGATAAATGCACAATTAGTGAATCTGAATTTAGGCTCTCCACTTTTGATACTGTAACATGTTAAAGACACTAACATCTATAAGCCATATGTAAAAAAGCGCATTTACGTTTGTAAATACAGGAGATCTTCAATGCCTATTGACTGTGAAAGACATATAACAACACAAGAGTAAAAATGACACTTTCCCACAGGATGCAAAGAGCCAGAGATGATTCTGTACCTTGAGTGGATCAGGGAAACATGCTGCTAGCTTCTCCACATACTCATAAGGTGGAGAACTCATGTAGATGTTAGTCGTGTGGCAAAGGCTCCGCAGCTGCCTCTCAGCAGCTTCCGTCACTTTTCTAGGGTGATACGGAATTTCAAACACGGTTATTATCCTCATTGAAGAAACCAAACAGTTTCTAAACGCGTGCCTTTTTCAGGCGACTGAAGATAATCCAAATTTAAATTCTCTGCCTCGCGGATGCATTACCTCAGAGAGTATCTGTCTGTAACCTCCGTAGCTTAATAACACAGCTCATCCGTTATCACAGATCCAATATGACAATTAGACTTCTAAGTGGAAAACAGCTGCACCTCAACTTGCAGAGGTTCACATGAGGTTTTGTGGTGTACCAGAAGCTATTAGAAACCAGTCAAAACTAATGCAATATAACAATACTCAAATTTAAATTTAAAAATGTGAATAAACAAAATATACTTTTCATGTAGACAAATGTGGATAACAATGTCTGACAGGTGAAAAAATACATACAACAGAACAGACCTCAATTATGTCTCTACAGCACGTTATTAAACATTTAGTAATTGGTTTAATTAATTATGCCAGGGATCGCAGTTATGTGAAATAGCACCAAACCTGTGGGACCACTGCTATGTAATCTTTGATTCATAAGATGCGTAATAAACAAATGCAATTCTTTTCCCGCAGAACACAAACACCCACGTGGTTTTAGCTTAATGAATCGTAAGCTGTTGCTGAGCAGAGATGATTATTGCAGCGTGTTCATCCGTCAATGTCCACAGGACTCCAGTGTTCAGGTAAGCATATGCATATCATATTGGAAGGCATATTATATCGAGTCCCCAACCCAGAACAAGCCAATTCCAAATTTGGCAGGAGCCCTTAAAAACAACCCAACCCCCCCCCCCCCCCCACACCTTTTACAAAACCCCTGCTTACGGGTGACAGTGTCCAACACTGACTGTGGCAACCCCTGCAAAAAAGTCAAGATAGCGACGCCCATCTGTGTCCCACAGCCACTGCATGTAGCCCTGATGGATGTAGACTGGCTTTTTGTAGTATGTGGCTTTCAGTGTCATGGGATTGTAGCTCTGCTTCCGGATTTCCAGTATTCGCTCTTTCGGCATTCCCTGCACATATATTAAAAACGGGGTTAAACTTTGGGTTCTTGGCATCTGTTGATGAAACAGTCCATCTCAAAAACTGTGGCGACTAACCTCATACTGCATTGGTTTAATGTCACAGGGGGGCATCGTGGGAAGATCGAGAGATGGGTATTTTACGGTGGACTTTTGACAAAAAGCACCTGCCCAAAAATAACCCAATGTGTTAATGTGATACTTAGCCTTTTACCAGCTATTAACCTTTACACACAAGGGCATAGATGTGGGTATGGAGGATAGGGACATGTCTCTACCAATCAGGGCTAGATCGCCCTTTAGGTGACATAGGCGACTGCCTAGGGCACCATTTGATTAGGGGGCCCAAAACATCTAGAGAAAAAAACAGAAGACATACCAATTTTCATATTAGCTGCCAGATGCCCGTGTTACTGAAATGTTCTTCATATCAATGAATTGACAAAAGTTGTTTTCTGCTCTTGGGGTTAAGGTTGGGGGTGCCAGACCACCCTGGCTGGGCCCTGATACAAATATTGGTAGTTTGCCGGGTGTATTTGGGGGGGGGGGGGTGTTCAGGATTGATTTGTTCCCTACCTGACCTATGCCCTTGTTTACATAACGTATGGCATCTCAAGGCAGCCAGTGGGTACTGGGGTATCTTTACACGCAGCAATCATTATTACTTATATATAACTGTAATATTCACATTGCAGTTTGACAGACAAAGGCATCAGATATGCTGAAGAGGTTCTTTTATTGACCACTCTGTAACACCATTCATTTTCATGCAAATAATTTTGGAATCTGAACTAAAAGTTTAATCGTCTTATTCCTACACAAGCTTAGACAACAATTGTATGGGGTTAAAGAAAAAATAAAAATATCAAGATATAATTTCAAACTTGTAAGCTATGTAATATACTTTGGATACGAAATCTGTAAAATCTAAACATCTAATTATAGTAGTGGGATTACTTAAAACATTAATAGTACAGTAAGCGGTTTCAGAAAATGGATGGATTGATTAAACACGCCTTCCGGGTTTTTAAAAATCATAGTAATCAAAGGAGAATGTACATCTTATGTGACTGTGGGTACAATTAACAAGGTGTTTTATCCACGACTCGTTCCAGCCTACTTTGATTTGATCCTCGGTTTTATGTATTTAAACATTAGAAAACAATTATGTTTCATTTTGATTTACTGTAGAATCGGAAAACCAGTACTGCAAAAAACCAAAACACAAGCAGTACTATGTAAGGGCGTTTCACTCAGGAGTCAGCACCAAGGGGATTCTGACGGACATTTTTTTGATCAAAATGCAATTTTTAAAACCGTAGCCTACATTTCTCAGTGAAAGCATTTTGCCACGGACACCTTTGTCCGTCTGCAGACAGGGTGACGGTCCCGGTCCTACTTGTTTCTGTTTTAAACCCTGATGTGAATTTCTTCGCTACCCGCCCCTTTAGCAGGCTACTTACCACATAGTCGGTGAAATTTAGCGGAGAAATCGGATGATCCATAAGGGTGATTTATCCCACCCAAATACCGAACAATATTTTTAGAGAAGCCCCCATACATTTCCGTTAATTTCACAGCAAAATAACTTGAACTAGTGCAACGATACGCGCCACAATGAACTTTCCTACTTTTTCTTACTTTCTTTGGAGGGTGGGGTACAATGCCGGCCAATAGAAAACAGGCTGTAACTCGAACAGAAGTAGATGATTATTGGTCTCCATTGCTGTGGATGGGCTGACACATGTCGTTCAAAGTCTAACCCGGTCTGTGCCGGTGTTTCACACCTTTACAAACGGCGCAGACTTACCTCCTTACAATTTCATTTCAAGCTTTTTGATAGATGCCCTCATGGTTCTCAACCGGGGGGCCTCAGCGAGGACCGGTGTGGGGCGCAATTAACTTGGAAAACATATAACATTTGTCATCGATATATTTTCAAAACGATATATAGGATGACAATTACGTTTATATCAATATACATTTCTGTGTTAAAATTGGTGCTTTGTTAAAGGTTTTCAATAGAAACTAACAGTATTCTTATTCGGTCGTGACCATACAAAGAATTCACAGCTGAAATCAAAGTTAGAGGCGTCTAATGGAGGAGAAATTCAAGGTTGCTTTTTCATTTCATTTCAAAATCTCGTCATTTGCGATGTTTGTTTTATTTTGTTGAAGGCTAATATCTTTTCAGTATTAAGTTCACGTGTAATGGATGGTCGTCAGGCTTCTGATATTAGAGCCATTTGCCAAAGAGGTTTTAGATTTAGTTTTCGGTTAATAAACATTCACCTTCTGTTTTGAGAGCAATGTCATAAACTGTAAAAAAAAAAAAAAAGTATCGTCGGACATAGTAGAGTGAAACCTTGAATCAAGTTCAAAAGATATTACATTGTTGCTCTCACCTACAGATAAATTACATTAGTGGTGTAATTTATTATATTAATAGGCATCATCCATTGTTGCCATCATTGCAGTACACAATAAAGAGAAACAATCTTATGAGCTGTGTAGGGGAGGCCAAACGTTTTCCTGAACACAGGGGGTCCTTGGGGGAAAAAATGTTGAGAGCCACTGCTTCTGCGCGAGCCCCGCCGGCTTTCGCGCTCTAGGTGGCGCATAAATACGTTCCAATGACGCATGCATTTCACATTTCAATCTTTAACTTTCAAATAAATGTGGGAGACACTGAGAATAAGGTCAAAGTCAGGTTGAAGTCACATAGTAGTTATGCGGACCGATGCGGGAGAGCAGACGCTAAAGTGGTACCTATATTTTTTTAATGCTTAGCTATAAGCAACTGTACACGTTATCTGTTTAGATCAATTTAGATGCACCAAACCAACTACCTTATACTATCCAGCTTTCTAGGGATCTTGTCTATTGTTTGCTTAGTTTCCATTTTGGCAAACCTACTGAACCTGTAATCTTCATCCTTCTCATTCGGGAGATGTAAGCTGCGCTCGGATGAAACAGGTAGGATGAGTGAATCCAGAAAGACAACACAACCACACAAGACAGAAACAGAGACAAATCCAGATCGTTCCATAACAATGTTATAATATACATTTATTTTTACCAACAAATACATTCAACTTTTTAAAAATGCATGTAATTTTTTTATACCTCAGAACAAATATTTTAAATACATCAATAATTATTCTGAATATAATACTACTTTTTAACAACATATGGGCATTGGTTAAGATGCAGTCAGATCAAGCCTGCAGAAGCTGGGCACATGCTATCTTGTCAGTTCCTCATTCCACAACCTTAATTGTTTTCCTGACTTTAAGGTCTTTTGTGCAACTGTTTGATGAACTTTAGGGGATTACTTAAGTATAAGACCAAGATAAGGGAAAAAATGAAATACTTAAGCAAACAATTTAAGGAAAAGACTTAAAGGGTGTGCGACCGATTTTATTTTAAGGAAACCTTAACTTGGACTTTAAGGGAAATCTTAAGTTTTGTGCAACTGGCCCCAGACATACAGTCAAGGAGGACCGGTCCACTCATTTCAGGGACTGGCTGTGAAATTATTTTAATTAGCATTCAGGTAGGTTTGACTGACTTGAACCCCATACGGCCTCGCACAAACGAAAATAGCTCCATGTTTTGTGGGCGTTTCCACTGCGGCCATTGTGATCACTGACCCGACTTGCGCCGTTTCAGTTTGCTGTTCAGATGCGCCTCGGTTCGGATTACACCGCGGCCACGTACCCGGTTTGTAATCTGATCATACGGAACTGAATCTTTTGTCCTGCCTTGAATCTGTTTGACGATTTTGGCGTCAGCCCTTACTGACAGAAGAGCCAGAATCTCGTCATCTCTCCAGCTAACCATATTCGTCGAGCCTTCTTTGTGTAAATGACTCTTCTTCTTCGCCCGTGTACATTTCTATTTTTCGGTTTTCGCGCCAGTCGCATGATATAAACGTCATCAACACGCCCACTCACTCGAGGCAATGCTGCTCCATTCTTACACGAGATTTAATAGGAAATTACTCGAACTTTGTACAAATTAGCTATAAGGGTGCAGTGCGTTAAATGACTATTTGGGATGTTTGCGTTCATCTATACAGCCTCGGAAAATGTCTAGGAAAGTTCAGGGTGGCAGTGCATGTTGGAAAAGGGCTTATGAAATACTGGAGATGCTGTTGCTACATGTTGGTCCGAAGGCTGAGCCAGAGGCAGCAGTTTTACTTGCTCATACTGCCTCCTTCCAATCCCGATATTCTTTTTTGAAGGAAAGCCTGCTTTGACCAGATCAAATTGTTTTTTTTAAGTTTTTAGGGAAAACCTCCTCACACCTTCCTATATGATTGTTGTGTCTGTGTTTGCCAAGTCATGGATAAAGCTGGCTTGTTATTGTTATAAAAATGTATTTTACATGAAAGGGAATTTACTGTTTTTACTTGTTGGCAGTTTACATTAAAAAAAAATTTTCTGTCTCAAATGCCATATAGGAGGCTTAAAGTTTTGTGATATGTACTTGTGTTTATGCATGAACCCTGAAACCAGACATGCTTAAACAAGTAGAAAGAATAATAGGAGTAGTAATAGAAATACTACTAAAATAGTACAACACAAGTAATATTTAATCATTTGATTGTTTAGATGCAAAATCTAAACACTGGTTTAACACTTTTGTTGAAGTGGTACTAAGCCTAGGTGTATGTTACTATACTAGGTGTATGTTATTACAGAATACAGAAAATACTCCAAATTCTTCTCAACTTCTTTTTGCTAATGTATATGATGGATAGCTTAATGTGTTATTCAGATTTATTTTTTCCATGTTTATTTCTTACAGTATCCTGCATTATTCTCCAAATTTGTCAAAAAAAAAATCAAACTCTTAGCATGCAAATCTGGCAAACCTGACAGACACTAAAAGCATTTACACTAAGCGGTGCACTGAGAGAGTGTGCTGGAATGAGGGACTGAGGTGTCACAGTGTTATGCAATAACATAAATCCACCTCTATAGTCTTAACATAATCATGCATAACCATAAATGTTTTTAATCCTTTGTAAAAAATACTTTACCCCACAAGAGAGCCACACAGTTAAATATTTAATATTTTTCATTTTAATATGTATTGAAAAGTCTAATTTAATGCAATTCACATATATCTATTTCTACAGTTAAAGAATCTTTCGGCTAATACCAAACAGTAAATATGTTTCTGTTTATCTAAATAACTAGCTTTTGATGTAAAGTATTTGATACTTTTGTTTGTTTTATGTGAATATCTTAAACCATCAGAAGTGAACATTTTGGGAGGTATTATTTACGACATGAAAAGGCAGAATAAAACTAGTCAACATCTATTGCTGTCATGGTTTAGAGCAGTGCTTCCCAGTCTGGTCCTCAGGGGCCCACAGACAGTCCACATTTTTGCTCCATTCAGCAATATGTCCTGTCCAGCAGGTACCTGGGGGGAGCAAAAGTGTGGACTGTCCAGCAGGTACCTGGGGGGCGCAAAAGTGTGGACTGTCCGGCAGGTACCTGGGGGGAGCAAAAGTGTGGACTGTCCAGCAGGTACCTGGGGGGCGCAAAAGTGTGGACTGTCCGGCAGGGACCTGGGGGGAGCAAAAATGTGGACTGTCCGGCAGGGACCTGGGGGGAGCAAAAGTGTGGACTGTCCGGCAGGTACCTGGGGGGAGCAAAAATGCGGACTGTCCGGCAGGGACCTGGGGGGAGCAATAATGTGGACCATTTGTGGGTCCCCTGGGGACGGGGTTGGGAAACACTGGTTTAGAAAGTACATACTCAAATAGTTTTTTTTTTTTCCATGATTTGTATTTTTTGAAGACTTGTAATTTATTTATTCATTAATATTTGAACCATTATATAACAATACTGCTTTTGAACAGTCTGCTAACAGCTGCATGATACATTCAGTGGCCACTTTGTTGTGTACACCTGCCTATTAATGCAAACGGCCTGAGTCAGTCATGAGGCTGCAAATCAGTCTAAGGTACACTCAGGCAGGGTCAAGAGGTTCATTTCGACTTGGTTAAGAGTTAGAACGGGCTACGTGAGCCACGTAGTGTGATGACCAAGAACACATCCAGTCAGTGGCAATTCAGCGGGCAAAAGCATAATGAGAGAGGCCGGAGGAGAATGGGCAGACTCATTAAGGATAAGTGGGAGGCCCGTGGTACATAAATAACCGTGTCTGAAAGGCATAAGGCGTGTTCGAAAGCACCAGTCTTAAACCCTGAACTTACTGAACTTTGAAGCAGTTCTGCAGGAACAAGCAGTCGCCACCAGGTCCTAGGTAGATGTAACTCACAAAGTGGCCACTCAGTGCATTTTCACACACACACATATATGACTGACAGGGGCCTTAAACAAATTGGAATGTAATTAGATTGGTCTGGGTTTGGGGCCTCGAATGATTTGTTTTCA
>JAODKE010004050.1:0-11968 GCA_026779605.1 Mormyrus hasselquistii
AGAGATATTACTACTGCACAAATCTGCAGATGTGAGTTGCTTGGCTTTTATTACACTTGACTCTGTAGCTTGCACTTCTCTGTACTCTGGGGGCTTCTCCCTCAGTCCAAAGAAACCCCTCCTCCCATTTCAGCTCCTCTCTTCCAGCACTTTTGCTATTTTTCTGTTACAAATTTCTTCAAGTACAACCAAATGCCAAAATTTGTCAGCTACAGATGAGCTGGAGATGGATTTGAGGGAAAAGGCAGTTCTTTGTTGGGCCTGTGTTGAGTGCCACTCGGTTCTGCATTTTCGGTGCATCTACTAGATGCCGGGTTCAGGTTTCCCAGCATAGTGGCCCCCCCGTTGTGACATGTCCCTGGGAATTCTACAATCTGATTATCATCAGCAGTTTGGAGAACAACAAACCTCCACTGGGGATATCAATTTCTCAGGACACATCATCTCAGACAGCTCTACACTTCTCAAATCAGTCAATTGATTGAAGGTCTCTATTGAACAGTAATGTGTGTTAAGGGAGTACTGTTAATATAAGAGATAAGTTTCATCTTTGAATGTACAAAAGCGTCTATATTAAGCTGTAGATTTCATTGTATCAGTAGTAGCTCTAGTGCTGCTAACTTTGAATACTAATGAAGTTTAAATATCCGCCAACATGCTGTGCGAATTTGATGGATCAGAAACTTTCAACTAATGTCATGCTTTTCTATGTATTTTTTATTCCATCTTCCTAAAGGTAACACGTAATGCAGAATTATAAGGTAGAAAGAAATATACTGCTTGAGAAAATCTCCACAGCGTTTCTGAGTGAAAAAAAATACCCAGAATTGTGCAACCCTATTCCTTTTATATGTTTCTGTTGCAGTCATAATGAGGTAAAAAAAATAAAAAAACGTTAGCCAAATGATAAGTCTAAATGCCAAGGGTATGCAGAGTGGGTACAGGCGTACGGCTGTAGGCGCCCATGCTGAGGCTTGCATGTGATTATGTGTGGGTACACATGGGTGTATGTCCTCTTCACTCTACTGGCAGCCCCTTTGGGACTGCCCCACATCCTGTGCTTCCCACCTTAGGCTCCAGAGTAAAGACTGTTTCACACAAAGCCCAATTATTTCACACGGTAAAACCAAACGATGTCATTCTCAAATGAACAAGCCTAGGAAGGCTTGCGTAACAAGGTGCATCGTCACGACTTTTTGTTTTGGAGAGAGCTCAATTTCTGCAGTTTTTAGATGCATTCAAAATGTTTGACCGATAGTATGTCAGTTTTTACATGTGTGGTCAGTTTTAAATGTTCAGTTTTTTTTTTTAAAGGAAGAGAATGTTTATTTTGGTTGATACTGGCCTTGTTATGGCACAGTATGGGGCAGGCAGAAAAAGAAAGTGACGATCCACTTATGGGATTTATGGAGGAACAGAAACCAAAAGGAACAGGAACAGGCAAGAGAACAGCACTTCCAACACACCGTAACATGAACAATGAATAGAACAAAGGCAAGAACTTACACTGATCACAATGACTAACAATTTCAGTCAATTAATGACGTAACATTATGTGCGCCTTCACAATGCGTTCGTAGAATATTCAGTGCGCCTTAACATTCTAACATGCCCTAACAGCTTTATTATATATGAATAACAAATATAATATGAATATATGATTATAATGTTTGTTACTATCAAAATATGTTTGTTATTAATGTTTATCACAGCTGGTAAAGCTATGTTAGAATGTTAAGGCATTATGAAGGTGCACTTAATGTAAAGCGTTAACAAATATCTAACTGGATGTTATTGTATGCAGATAGGTTTACAAATCAAGTAAAAAAGCAAAAAAAAAAAAAAGATAAATAAACAGCCAGAGTTTGATACTAGAAAGGGGATGTCAGAAATGACAGCATTGGAAAAGATCAATGTAATACGTTTAGAAGGCAGGCGGCTGTGTTTTCATCATGGTGGCTGTAAACTCCATTTTCACTCTTGAAAGCCCTCCTTCTTGCAGTTCCCAATTTGGAGAGATTTGGGGTCTGGTCAGATGCACACTCTCAGGTGTAGATTTTCTTCCATATAGCGATTTTGTAAATTAGTTATAAGATTCACAATAAGGTCCCAAAAACATTTGTACTCACAGTCTGAGGCAAAATATAAAACCTTAAAAAAATATGTAAAAAACAGCATAAAGTAACCAGAACAGCTACAAACACCTTAAATCGTCCCTTGTAATCAAATAAGTCCTGTCCTATATGTCTTGATCCCGTTTGGCCAGCAGGTGTCACTGGCCATTCTGTTCACTCCTCTGTCTTCTAGACCTGTTGGCCCTAGTGTGTTTGTTTCCTTCCTGTGCTGCTGTGTGGCTTAACTGGCTGAGTGATTAGTCACTGTCCCTACTGTACCTTCCCATTTTGTGGATGTGAGTTCGAGGGTGGTCAGAGGCCAAACTCAACAAATTCATGTTTGTTGTTTTCTTTTGAGTTATCCTAGTTTAATGTTTGTACAGTAAAACCCTGATATAACTCACTTATAACGGAATATCATCTATAACGGTTCGCTGGTCCCGGCTGTGCGCCTTTAAGATCATGCAGAAAAAGCATCGGATATAGCGGACTCGCATATAATGGAATTTTGCTTATAACGGACAAACAATTTGGTCCCCAGGGCCGCTTTAAGCTGTATTTTTTTTCGGGTATAACGGACATGCAGGCTCCGCCTACAAGGCGCGTGGCATGCCGGTGATATCCAGCGCAGATATGCGGTCGGGATTATTAACAGTCATGCTCTATAAAGTTAGATATAATTATAAAATTAGATATAGTTATAAAATTGGATTACTACATGTACAATATAATAATCTATACCACAAGTGTGTCTGCTGGGGTTTGGCATGAGTAAATGGTGTCCTGTAGTGTTCTGGGCATACAGCAACTCTGGATATAACGGACTTTGGATATAATGGACTGTTTTTCCAGGTACCTTGAAGTCCGTTATATTATTGGATTTTACTGTATACAGTAGGTATTTCAGTTGCAATTCATTGTCTTGCTTCTTGTTTCCTGTTCTTTCGGTTGTCCTAGTTTTATTTCCCTTAGTGTCTGGTCCTTTTCCCCCTATCTGTTAACCTCTCAGTGCCTGTTAATGGTATTACCCCCACCTGTTCCTTGTTACCCCATGCCCTTAATGATCAATTGATTTGATTGTCCTCATCTGCTCCTCATTTCCCTAATGTTCTGTGTAGCCACACTTGCCACTTATAATAGATGACTTTGCTGTCATATTATCAATATAAATTGTGCTTATCCTGAAGTTCTGAAATAGTTACTGTAAAGTTTAAGCTCTCATACTAGCCAATGGATTTCTACGTGTTCTTGACTATTTTTAGAATTGGATGTATTCAGTATCTGTTTTTTTTTTCCTTTTGTTCAAAAGAAATTAGAAAATCTCACTGTTACTGTTGCTAGTGCTTGTCGCCATTTGGATTCTTCCGGTATGCAAACCATTCTCTATCAGTTCTGAAAATATTCCATTGTGTTTGGTGTGAGAGTTTTTCATCCATCAGATTGCCATCTGAATATTTTGCAGATTTGTGTTGTTTTTTCGATTCATGTTCAGTGTGAAACCACCTTAATCCTACCATCTCTTTTTTTTGGACAAGATGATGGAATATTAATGGATGTTTCGTCATAGTGGGCAGAATCACAATCAATGTGTGCTTAAATTTCATATTTTAATGACAATTTTCTTAAATGAGATTGTGAGTGTGCCTGAAGCTATTCAAGAAACATACTCACTCATTTATAGTTCTCATGGGCAAGCAGTTTGCTGTAGAAGACATCTGTCCAGCCAGTCTTAGCACTTTCTTTAGTGAGAATACTTTATTAAATGTATTCAGTATTAAATGTGAAGGTTTACTGCAGTGCACTAAGTGCTAGTGCTTCAGGGTGAAATTGCATAGAAAAGAACCTGAACATTTCTTGGGGGAGTGGTACAGTGGTTCTGCAGAACATGAGGTTTATTGCTGCTACTCATCTCATTACTTCAAACCCACAAGTACCGTTTGGGCTTATTTAGTTTGTTCTAATTCACACTGGTTCCTTTACCTCTCAAAATGCTTTTACACAGTGTATGTGTTCTGCAAGGTGGACCTTCTCCATTGTTCATTCCAGAATGCTAATTTGCATTGTAGATTGCAGGTGTGACTACGAAATATGCAAGTATTTCATTTAACTCTGAATAATGGAATTTTACAGTGCCAGTCCAGACCCAGGTCTTTCTCAGAGGATGCAGGTTTTGAAAGTACAAGAAACTTGAATGAGGGCAAGCAGTGAAGTTTTAAAGGACTGTGAGGTATGTGTGAAAAGGCAGGGCGATATTGCGCTTATTATTCATTGTGCATACCTATATCTGATACTTTTCTACCTTTTGTTCGCACATTTAATTTATACTTCCAGCTAGGCAGGAGTTAAGCCGCATGCAGCTCTTTGGCTGTTTCCTTGCAGCTCCAAAGCAGATTGTTGTGCCTATACATCCGTTTTTCAAATCCTGGACCTCGAATCCAAATCCAGGCTTTGTTTTCTGTCCTCTCGGGTAGTTAGTTTAATGATTACTTACTCTAATTGGCTACAGAGGCTTCACACCGGGCTCACAGGTCAAAATGTAGTGCAACAGTGTTCAGACCTTGAAGACCGTGATTTGAATATCCCTGCAGTACATCTTTGGATGGTTTCTTGATGCCTGGACTATATGAGGATACTTTGATTTTCAAGGCAAGACCCTGTAAACTTTCATTGTTAAAATGGCAGAGAGTAGCACAGTAGCTGCCAGTTTCATGGCATCTCAGTAAAGGGTAAAACATAGGAATCCTTCACCGATGCTGAATACATTAAAGTGTTTTATCAAAGTAACAGAACACTTGTTTGTCAATTTCAAAACTAAAAACAGTATAATTAAGAAAATTACGGACATGCCATTTCCGTTCAGAAGTCCACAAAACGCTGAAGATAATATATAGTTTGTTTACACTTTGTTGTTACTGTAGCACTCTCGGCACCTGATATTACACTAAGTAGACTCCATCAAGGGAAAGCAGCAGGGCCAGACGGCATCAGTGCTAAGGTGCTGAAGCTGTGCGCGAAGCTCTCTCTAATGCATATTCAATCTGAGCCTGAGCCAGGAGAGAGTCGCAGTGGTGTGGAAGACAGGGCTGGCAGCGCAGTGAAGATCATGATTTTCAATTTTTAAAGAGCGTTCAAGACCATACAGCCAGCGTTGTTAAGGGAGGAACGTTGTCTCATGTAGGTGGAGAGAACTATTGTCTCCTGGATTGTGAATTACTTGATGTGCAGACCGCAGCTTGTGAGACTCCATGGCTGTGAGCAGCACAGGGGCAGCCAAGGGGAAGGTCTTGTCATGCTTCCTGTTCACCCTCTATACAGCTGACTTTATGTACATGAACATGGTGACCTGTCACATGCAGAAATTTTCTGTTCACATGGCCATAGCTGGTCGCATAAGGAGGGGGAATTCAGGAATCTGGTGAAGGCCTTTGTTGAGTAGTGCAATCGAAACCAGTTGTAGCTCAACATTGGAAAGACGAGAGATGGTGGGCGATTTCAGGAGATCAAAAAGCCCCCTGTATTCAATCACTATTGATGGAGAGGATATGGAAGGGGTGGGCACATATGGGTACCTAGGAGTGCACCTGGATAACAGGCTGCAGTGGACTGGGATTGGGTCACCTCTACATCCTGAGGAGTCTGCAGGTCTCTGTTACAGCAGTTCTACCAGTCTGTGGTCACTGGGCAATCTTCTAAGCTATGGTGTGTCGTGTGAACGGCAAAGGTGCGAGCTGTAGGGTCCTCGTGGACTTATGGCTGTTGCAGCCAATATACCGCCTCGCTGACGAGCGAGGAAGTAACTGTGGGAGACAGGAATCCAGAATACGGGGTTTATTTCAGAAACAGGGAACAGCACAGGATGAACGCTAACCAACATCAATGACAGATCTAACAGACTTGAATGCGGACTTAAATTAACACGAGGTAACGAGGGGGGCGTGGCACACAGGAGGATCAGACGAGCAGGTCATGACAAGGTCTTTTCTCCCAGGGGCCATCAAATGCTACAATAAGGTTCCCTCTGACCCTCTCCCCACTCAGTCACCAGCCCTCTAGAACAGTATAGTATTTAAAGGTTGCGCACTTTCTTTTGCACAAAGCAAATTACTACCATATTGTCTTTTGTATATGTACAGTGATGTCACTTTTTGTGTGTGATGCTGTAACTCTTGGAATTTCCTTCGGCATCAATAAAGTGCTACTACAACAAAATGCTGCTAAGCTGTTTAGAATGAATTTCTGATTCGAGTAAAATCCTGCGGCTCCAATGGTGTTTTTTTTTTTTTTTTTAATATTCCTGAAGAGGCTCTTACTCTTGATTGGGTTGCCAACCCCTGTCGGGTACGGTCACTAGGAAATTGAGAATTGTTGATAAAATTGCTACTGAATGAATTATGAAGACTGAACATATTAAACAAAAAAATGGCAGTAAAGGTGAAACTGACTGCATCTATGCAGCTAGTACACATACAGTACATGTATCCTAATAGACGTTGTCTCTACCTTTAAAGGATTAAAAATACACTTTAATTCCATTCCCATCTCATTATTCTGGAATTTTATTACATAGTCTTCCTCCCATTTTGTTATTGCTTTCTAATCCACTAGGCCCTTACTCTCTGTGTCTGCCTCTTCCCTGCTCTCAAAGAAAGGAAAATCAGCTCGTGGTGAATAGACCACAGGTGATTTATACAGAAAAGATTCTGTATAACAGTTTCTGAGTCTGTGATATATGCAATAAAATGTCCCGATTCAGTACTAAGCAAAATGCAGCCTGGTTTTGAGAGCCTACTCCAAGTAGACCACAGCATGGTTGGTCTATGTCCCATTCTGGCCTTTTGTGGGGAAAAATGTGAGTTCAAAGAAAATATTCCTGGGAACAATGAATAATGAATGATTCACAGAAGCATTTCTCTGAACTATCTGAGATATTAACTGAGAAAATACAGAGAGATGAAAAATATCTCTTATGCATAAGAAAGTATGTTTTCAAAATATATCAAAATGTGCTGCCTCTATAGTTTAAACAAGAACAAAAATAAATGAAAGGAAAGAAAATCTTGGAATTTGTTGTACAAAAAGCTGGTTGTGTTATTACTGCTGACCATTTTCAATGTTCCTTTTAGGCAATTAAGATGAGCATTTATTTATTTTAACTGGGTGCCATAGACTCCTGTTGACCAGGTACATAGTATTCCTCAAGAACAGTGTTTCCCAATCCTCAGGGACCCAGAGACAGTTTATGTTTTTGCAAAAATGTGGATTGTCGGACAGGACGCTCGGAGGGAGCAAAAGAATTGACCGAGGACTGAACTTGGAAACGCTGCAGTATAGTTACCCAGATATCTAAAATACCTTTAGTTCCAGGCTTCCTGATGACATGTTCAATCCCTTAAATCTGTTATGTTTATTTTTAAGTAACTTACATACATAAAATATTACTTTACAACTACATCATACCACATTCATGTAATATTTAATATGTAACGGTGCTGTATTGATTGCAGGTTTAAACCTTATTCCCACAACATAAATTCCCACATCAGAGAAACTGTGTCAGCTACCTGCCTCATCTTTCAGGTTTATTCCCCTGCACATGAACAAGTCATTGAAGTGTAAATCGCAGAGATGGTATGTCAGGCCCACGTGAAAAGCACACGCTTATTAGGAGCCTCGCTTGGGAGGAAAGGGAGCTTGAGACAAGACGTGTGAGGGGACGACGACTGATAACACTAAAGCTGTGTAACATTATCAGGACTCCAGTGTTACACCATGGCTGCAAATCCTTTTATCTGTTAGAGGACATAAAAATATGATCAGTCCAACTGTATAACTACACGAGAGAACATGATGTGCTGACTGTTACAGTACGCTTAAGGTCCTGGAGGCATCGCGAGGGAAAGAGGGAGCCGGAATGATCCCACGTCAATCTGAGCCTTGCTGCAAAGCCGGAAACATGCTAACGTTCGGGATTCCATTGCATCCGAAAGGCCTTATAAATAAAAATCGGGCTTCTCGCATCACCGCTATCACAGTTCATGTCATGAATATCCTTTGTGAAACATCCTTTCATTATTCGCAAACTGCATTTGTCAATGCTCTGTAATTGTGTTAAAGCTCTGGATTGAGATTAAACGATTGGAGAGATCTCATTCCACCTCACCAGAGTACTAGACACCACTGTAGCTCATCATCCCACACCCCTCCCCAAACTCCAGCACATAAGAGACGCATAGCTGTTGTCATGGTCACAACAAAAGCTCTGTTATATTGTCTGGCACATGTGGGACGGAAATTTAGCTCCTCCCTGATATGTGCGATGCCAAATCATCCTTATTTTGTTGTCTATAGTGCAAGTTCCCAGCTTGTTTTCATTCCATTCCTTGTCTACTAGACATGATTTTCACCAGTAGCACTAGCATACAATACCTCGCAGAAATCTTTCGTCCTTGTCCACACGTACACGGGTATTTTTTAAAACTGTGTTTTTCCTCCTCCGCTTTAAAAAAAAATCCCCGTCTACACGAACATTGTCTTCTAAAATATTTCCGTCCACATGAAACCGCTAAATGCGCTGTCAAGAGCATGCCAAACCAACAGGCGGCATAACAGTATTGCCATGTTAGCCAATCAGAAACCTAATTGCCAGTCCTGTTAAGTTGAAAACCATGGCGCACATTCCGACGCCTGTGTTGATCAATATAATGCAAGAGCGACTCAACATTTATCTGTACACATGTAAGAAGTCCTGTCAGCAAGGTTAGCACAAGCACTATTTCGGCTAAGTCCGCCAATGCTCAAACTCGCCTAATGTTTACAGCAAACAGCGCAGGCTCTGACATTAAAGTGGACAACGGCGCATAATGTGACTTTTCGAGCCAGAAACTCTGTTTTCCCTGTCTTCATGTTGACGCTGAAAATGGAGTTTCTCAAAATCTTCACCCTGGATGGAGTTTTGCAAAAGCTCCGTTTTCAGTGACCCAAGACGCCGTTTACATGTGGACAAAAGCCCAAGACGTATAGAAAAAGGTATGTTTTAAAAAATACCCGTGTACGTGAGGACAAGGAATCAGGCAGGCAAAGAAAATTCTGTTTAAATGATCTACATGTTGCTGCTAAACAACATCTGTCAAAGTGTATCAGCCTCTTCTTAAGTCAACCAAGTACTTGTAGTACTCATCCAATATACTCATGTACTGTATTTGTCACACAACATTTGTTACACAACAATACCTCATCCCAATTATTTAACTAATTAAGCTAATTAATTGAGTGAGCTGATGATAAAATTCAATGGCTGTAGTGGCCCAGAAGAGAAGACCAATGTGATGGTGTTCTAGACATATAAACACCTTTGAATGACATATACTACTGATTAGCTTTTACCAATAACATGTATCACAGCTCTAAACCTGCTGGTACAGTATCAAAAATTTGATCTTGACTTTTTACTAATGGGCAGTTTACAAATCGTGAAACATACGTACTTGAACGACTGGTCTTATTCTCGAAAAAAAAATATTTTTATCAAAACACCATGTTATTTTTCCCAGTTCGCCATATTTGCTGTTTATTCTCCCCTTAATTACTTCACTCCCAGAGTAGTAACCAGCTCCTTGTGCATCTCATTATTGAGTTCCTCACGCCCCACTGCCCGTGCACATAATACAGCACATTTGCTCAGCTCTGAAAATGCTGCCTTTGGATGGATCCACAGCTGCGGCATGCTGTTAACGCAGGTCACCGTTACCCCTGATTAAACCTCGTAACCTGTCCCTTTTAGCAGTCAGGTCAGAGAAGGGGGTTTTAAAGGACTAAAGAGAAGATGTCTGGATCACATGACAGCCCCAGATGGTTGCAGTCTCTACAGGTAGGTTTTAACAATCATTAACCTCGAGGCTGAAAGAAGTACGGGAAGCATGAGAGAGAGGTCTGACGTATCAATCTGAAGGCTGTCCTTGCCGAGCCTCACTGTCCTGTGGGGGTTGACCTTTACAATCTGGAAATGGAATTGATTTCAGGTCCCAGCCACAAACAAATTCTCAATCACACAGGAGGAAGCTGGACTGGGTGAGTTTTTAAGACTGTTGGCAATGGAGGAGCAGCTATTGATTAATCAGGAAAGGTTCTGCACTATGTGGATCGTTCACGTTCCAGGCCCAAGGAGGTCCCATTCTGCGATTAGTTCTGCATTATTGTAAAAACGCCATCTTAGCTCTCTTCGGGACAAACACTGCACACAGAACATTCTTAATATACTAAAAAAATCTGAGCAGAGTGTTTGTTGCTGTAATTTATGAGCAAAAGTATATTTAGTTCTTGCTGACAGCTGCTAACATCAGTGTACTGTAGCAGAGATGTTCCCCTGAGAGACTGACAGGTGCTTCTGGTATTCAGTAGTGTGCATAGAGTTCATTTAATCAAATTTACTCGAAAACATTGTAAATATTAATTATGTATATACCTCCTGTATGTATGCTTTTATTTTTCCCAACATGGCATTTTTCTAAATAGTTCCTTTATTGCTATTAAATAGAGCATTATTGTGAAAAATGCAGAGCTAGTTTCTGTTTCTATCTTTTCCTCAATCATGTCTTTTGAATACAGGTCTCTGCTATTGTACTTTCAGCTAAAACACGGAGGGACTCCTGCAAAGCTGTTATATATATCCTTCCCAACACGACTTATCTGTGTCGCCAGGAAACTGCTGCAGACTCAATTGGGTTTGATAAAGTGAGCTGTGGAGCCTTAAGCTTGTTGCCATGGATGCAACAATGTTTAAATCTCTTTTCAGTGCCACCATTGAAAAAGTTGGTTCTTATGCAGGATTGTAATAATGAATGATATGCCACAGTCTTGGCCTTGTCAAGTGAGGCTTAGAGCTGCCCTACTTTATATGTTGTGAGGTACCTCAATGTATTGTATACCCAGTGCACTGAATGGCCTGAAAATGTGTGTATGCACTCTATGCATCTGTATGAGGGTAAGTACTACGAAGTTTTGTTTCGCTTGCGATTACACCCACAGCATTCTAATACTAGGCTCAACACCGCTGACTTTTAATCAGTCAAATAAACAAACTTTGTTTACACTTAATCCTTTTTAAAAAAAAATTGTGCGAATAAGTTGTGTTAATCAATAATGTGCTGTATTGTGTTTTTGATGTTGTGAGTACCCCTGAGAGCAGAATAATTTTTTTGCCGCTGTGTAAAAATGGCATCCCATGCATATATAATTACGGTATTTGTCATCATCGTGGCCAGCCTGTTTTGAATGAAAGATCTAAGTAAATTAATTGGTTGTAGCGATCTGAGCTGCGTCTTATGTCACCTACTGAAAGATTACTGTTTTTCTGCTGAATTATCAGTCTTGTGATATTCAAACTATGCTTTTCATATCCCTGATTTTATGCCTCCTTTTTTGCCTGCCACTTTTTTCGTTAGGGTATTTTTTTCCCTCTTTCTTTTGTCTCCATGGCGCTGACACAACGTTTTGTTCAGCAAATCGCTATAGCTGAAGTCAATTGGAAAGCAGGGGTTCGAAAGTAAGCTACACTGTGCCGGTATTGTATCCCGCGGCTCTGCAAGCTGTTTTATCCCGACCTGAGGGGCATTTCAGTCAGCAGTTTCCATCTCGTTGGCACTGTTTATTTTTGTAAGTTATGGAGCTGAATAGACATTAATGCCAAATGCAGGTCTGGAGTTATCTAGGCCTGTCACAACATGTTAATTATATAAGAATGAGGTATGCCCCCCTGCCCCCCCCCCCCCCCCCCCCCCCCCCCCCCCCCCCCCCCCCCCCCCGCCGCCACCCCCCCCCCCCCCACCCCACCCCCCCCCCCCCACAAACAACGAAGC
>JAODKE010004051.1:0-11954 GCA_026779605.1 Mormyrus hasselquistii
GGGAGCTTCGTGCCCTGGATGTGCATCCCACAAATCTCTATCAACTGCAAGATGCTATCCTATCAATATGGGCCAACATTTCTAAAGAATGCTTTCAGAACCTTGTTGAATCAATGCCACGTAGAATTAAGGCAGTTCTGAAGGCAAAAGGGGGCAAACACCATATTAGTATGGTGTTCCTAATAATCCTTTTGGTGAGTGTATAGTCCATCATGCCCAGGATGGGGGACAACTTTCAATAAACATATTGTTGACAAGGAACAACCCTGGACAGGGGGCCACACATGCACTCCTACGCACAATCTACCAACACCGATTAGCCCCAGGACGACAAGGGGAGAACATGCAAACTCCACACACATGTAACCCAGGCGGAGACTTGAACCCTCCCAGAGGTGTGAGGCAACAGTGCTAACCACTGCACCACCATGCCGCCCCATTTTATAGGCATGATATACTAAATTGTGTGCACAATTTAGTTTAACATTCCCAAAAACACAATTAACTCTTGTACTCAATTTGCTATTTCAATCTCTCAAAGTAATTTTCAATTCAATGTAATGTTTTGATTATTTATGTTCTTGCTTCAAGAAAATGTGACCACAAAGCCAAAAGAGTGACATGAACTAACACTGTGGGTTTTACAGTGAAGAATCTTTGTAATAATGCATAGTATGTCTCCCAATCCAACTCAGTCTTATTCTGCTAGACCTGGCCCTTTCCAATGTGTCAACCAATTCCATGGTGGAAATTAGACATTATGGTCATCTGATTCTTAATACTGTGCATGGTAAGCAATATATGTATACATCTCTGAGCCCATATCTGTTACGTTTGTGGTGAAGGACGAGGCAGGAAGGCGAAAATCCAAAGGTAAAACAAGTTTATTTCCGTGGACGGGGAACACAGTAATGCACATTAATGACAGATCTACCAGACAGACTCAGATGCGGACTAAAACACACAAGACTGATAGAACTTAAGTAACAGGTGAGTACAATTAGGGTAATATACGTGGGTAACGAGAGAGCGTGGCACACAGGAGGAGCGAACACGAGCAGATCATGACAGAATCCCCCCCAAGGCGCGCACTCCAGGCGTGCCTCAGATAAGACGATGAAGGAGACGACACCGGGGACACGGGACCTGAAAAACAAAAGCAAAAACTTCAATGAGGGACTGGGAACAGAACAGACACACAAAACAGGCACAGAGGCAGCAACCACGACAGAGCCTGACAAAGGACGGGGAACGCAGACAGGCAGATGAGGAAGGGAGACACAGAAGGGACACCAACCGGCTGAATGAAAGGACTGGGAGGCACAGAGGGATGAGCAAAGACCAGGGGACCTGCAGGCGACCGTGGGGCCAAAGCGGGGGAACCCACAGGCAACCAATGCGGCACTGGAGGCGGGACCAAGGCCAAGTGCCAAAGCGACGAAGGGGGGCCCGCAGGGGACCTCCGACCAGGAGCCACAGCCCCCGCAGGTGCCCCCCAAGCCCATGCCAAGGCGACCAAGGGCTAGCCAAGGGGCAGGGCGGGCGGGACTCGGCCTGTGCGGAGGTGTCCCCAGCCCTTACAGGACACCGAAAGGCAGAGTTTGGGCCAGGATCTACCTCACCTGGCTGAGGGCAGACCTGACATCAGGGAGGTCCCCAAGGGGTCACACTCAAGCTCCTCCTCCACCAAGGGGACGTGGACTGGGGTCACGGGCACCAGAGCTAGAATCACAGGGGTAGGAGCCGAAACCTAAGGTGCTGCAAGGGGCGGAGCAGCTACCGGAGGCGGGGTCTAAGACGAAGCAGGTGGTGCAGTCTCGAATGTGATGTAGGTGGAGAAGGCGCAGCAGGAGGCGCAGGCCTAGGAGCTTCAGGTGAAGCAGGAGGGGGCACCAGGGCAGGCAGGATAGGCGGAACCGGCGACACAGGCCGGACAGGCAGAGCCACAGCAGGGGCCATCTTGGGCGAGGCAGGAGCCTCAGAAGGCTATGCCGGGACAGCGGCAACAAGCAGGGCCACGGGCGCTGCGGCGGTAACCGATGGGGATGCAGGCGTAGCCAGAGATGAGGCCGACACTGGAGCCCTGGGCGTAGCTGCGGGTGGAGGCGGCACCGATACCTCGGGCGGAACAGCTGCTGGTGGAGCAGAGAGCTCGGGCACCAGTTACCGCCACCTCTGGACCAGCAAGGGGCGCTGCACCAACCAGCAGGTTGCACCGCATCCTCGCTGAGCAGTACGGCATGGGGTTCAGGCAGTGCAGCAGGGGGCGCCGCAGCGACCGCCGGCTTTGGGCCAGCAGGGGGAACCGCAGCAAGTGCTGGGACAGGCAGGACAGGAACGTCCGGCATAGCGGCTGCAAAATCTGGCTACACAGCAGGTGTAGTGACTGCAGCATTAGGCTGGACTGCAGGCAGAGCAGTGGCAGTTGGCGAGAGGTCAGGCGCCTCGATCAGTGCATCCAGAGTGGGCGCTTCCCGGCTATGCGTGGTGCCTTTAAGAAGTCGCGGGACCCGCGGGATAGCGTCCAATACCGACCTGGCCCCTTTGAGCGCCAGGTGGGTTCCCCGGAAGGGGGAACCTGCCCGCGGCAAGGGTGATGTCCGGGGTGATCTTAGCTGATTCCCCCAGATCACTGGTGGGGAGAAAGGCGGGGAAGAGTGAGCAAGCCCCCAAGACGATTGTCGGGGCTTCCACCGATCTCTCTTCCGTTTTCGCTTTCTTCCTCTTTCTCCTCCGGCACACGGCTGTCGGTTGCAGCTGGGTTGTCACGAAGAGGGCGAGCGGCTGGAGCCGCTTCTCAGTCCTTCCTTCAGCTGCCGGAGA
The DNA here is from genome assembly GCA_026779605.1 of Mormyrus hasselquistii. Classification (NCBI taxonomy): domain Eukaryota; kingdom Metazoa; phylum Chordata; class Actinopteri; order Osteoglossiformes; family Mormyridae; genus Mormyrus; species Mormyrus hasselquistii. The sequence goes on from JAODKE010004051.1 coordinate 2,824, forward strand.
TTTTTGCGCACGGTGGCTATGACATGCGCACCCATGAGCGGGGTCATCTCCCAAAGCAGATCACCTCTTGCAGCAGACGGATACACTGGTCCTCCATCTGCTGTGTCGATTCTTCACGGAGATCTGTCATTCTGTTACGTTCGCGGTGAAGGATGAGGCAGAAAGGCAAAAATCCAAAGGTAAAACGGGTTTATTTCTGTGGACGGGGAATACACGTGGGTAATGAGTGGGCGTGGCACATAGGAGGAGCGAACGAGCAGGTCATGACAATATCTTTATATTTCTGAATCAAAAAATCTGACCGATAACCAATATGCTTTTGTCTATCGCTGGTGCCAGCAGTGAAACTTGCCAGTGCTTATTAGCGGAACACGTTACATCATGTTTTATTTTGTGAAACCAAATGATCAATCACATGGAACTCCATAATACTGAAAATGAATGATTGAGTATAAATAAAATGCTGTGTCCCTTACTAACAAAACAACTTGTTTGTCCTTCATTGTTTTGAGTTGGCATGGTGTAATTTCGAATTATATGTGTGAAATGCAGTGTTAGGCATTTCACGTCCAGAAACTACAAATCCAGACCAAGATTTTGTTTCTGCTATCCGGCTGAGCATAAAGAATCAGTCACTGATTGGTAGAAACAAAATCTTTGTCTGGATTTGTAGTTTCTGGACTTGAAATGCCCAACACTGGTGAAGGGTAACCTAAGATCTTTTTGCATCTCCCATGCTTATATAGCATGAAGGCTCCAGTTCCTGTTGTGCAATGTGAAACCAACAAATGAGAGTGAGGTCACCGGCTGAGGCAGCCCAGGAACTTGTAACCAGGAACCATGTTCCAGATTGTTGCTGTGAATGTGCCTAAAGACTGCAGAGAGGATTGCATGTTCACACCTGTCCTCCATGGAAATCACATACAGCCACTGCTGCAAGAACGAAACACAGGCAATCCTCAGAGAGACCCCCCATCATCTAGGACACAGTGTAGTGGAAAGAGTCTAGGTATAACAGGAATGCATTATAATGCACAGAACATGTTTCCATGACAGTAATCAAGTTGTTTGCTAAGGACATTCAGGATGGGGAGAAGTAACCTCATTCTATTCTCAATCTATATGCCACTGTTAAACTGGACTTTAGATGGCAGATGGCTGTGTTCAAAAGATGGCAACTGCAGGGTCCATTTTCACCCTCAACTGCCCTCCGTCATGCAATTCCAATTCTGGGTTGATTTGGGGTCTATCATGGGGAAGATTTTTAGTGGTAGATTTAATATTTTAACAAGATTCATCAAAGATCAAACAGAATAATAATAACAAACAGACACCCTGTACAAGGATAAGTCTCTAATCAGCTCATCCTTGTCTTTGCTATCGCTATATGGTAGTGCTTCAATTTTGTTTTAATTTGTCTCAAAATTTGATTAGGTACAGATCTTCACCCTTAGAACATGTCTGAAAAGGGTGAAAAAGATCCATTAAATACTTTTAAAGTTACTGTGTTCACAAGACGAAGTGTCTTCTTCAGCTGCCATTTTCTTCCTTTGTTGAGTTATCGTCTCAATGGGATTAAGTGTCAAGTCTGCCCACTATCAGAGCCATATGCACAGTGGAAATGAGGTCCCTGTCACAGAATCCAATAAATAGCTGGCCAATCTTGGAAATTAGACCTGCCTGCATGTGTATTTTTTTAAATTATAATAATCTAATGATAATTTATTTCACTTATTAATCCATCCCTCCAATTGCTGTGACCGGGGTCTAGAGTCCACCCTGGAGGCTATGGGTGGAAGGTAGGGAACAACCCAGGATGGGGTGCCAAACCATCATAGTCATTTATTAATAAACACTGGAAATATGTGTATCAAATTCCTGCTGCGACTTTACGCTGGCAGCTGAAAAGAATTCATTCCAACATAGCCCTGATACAACTCTTTGGCATTTTTCCCGCTACCATTCCTGGAATAATGCATATAGTTCCCTCATCTCGTAAATCAACGACACTCATTGCATCAAAGCCCCTTTCCAGGAAAGTACTGGAATTAGGGTGCCGAATGCAGAAACTCATAGTTTTCATTAACCACCCACCCTTAGATCAGATTAATGTGTATATGTCTTATTCGGCTTTAGTATTTCTTGAAATCAATACATAATGTGTACTCCGAATATGTTCATTTCCAGTTGTGGCTAAGCACGATAGGAATACTTGCATTTTATTTAGATATTTATTTTTACAAACGACTTATAATTTTATACTTACTGTTGCACAGTATTGCACTCCTTTGCAGATGCAACGTATACACGAGAAACATGACTGTTACTCGCGCTTAAGTCTGTACTGGGACAAAAGAAACACCTGAATCCATTTAAACCAATACACGGACACAGTGGACCAGTTTCCCCCCCGAATTCCTTTCCATTCGCAGTATAAACCCTCGAAAGACTAATAAACAGTAGATACTCAGGCGTCAACTTTCTTCATCGAAGATACCTTAATTGCCTTGAATATATTCATTAGTATGAATAGATTCATTAATCCTCAGACTACTAACCTTGGGTTAAACAGTTTAACTTAGTGAAACCACACGGCGATTACGGTAGCCCGAGATACAACGACTCAGACACACCCCCGGGGGCATTGAAAACATTAAAATTTTAACTCGAAACAAAAAAAGCTACTCGGGGGTTATATTTCCAAACTGCGCTATGAAAATGTACCTCCAAACACGCATCTGGAAAAACAAGAGAGATGGCAACCGTATGTTTATGTGGTCTGTCGAATATTATATGTCAGCATCCCCTTTCAATATTTGGTACAGTCCAGTCCCCGTTTTGATCGTCCAGCAGTGCTAAGCGCACGCTAATGTTGCAGCAGGCGCTCGCGGTGTCAGCGGCGTCGTAGTCTGACGTCGTGCGGCAAAACTTCTCAACTGAAGAGCCGTCGCAACTGCGGGACTAAAGCAGACTCAAGAGGCGTTTAAGCTATGATTTGAAAGTAGTAGTTATGAATCTCAATCCCTTTAATGTGAGGGACGTTCATTGAACCTAGGAAAAAAGTGTATTTTTTTATTTGCAAAACGGCACAACTTGAAGAAACAAGATTCAAAAATGCAGTTTCTTATAGTGCTTTGTGGCACTCTTGTAAGCGTGTCGTTTTACAATCAAGGTAAGTACCTTTCCAAGAGATGTGACTTCTATGAAATGTAGCTGTATGTTTCTTTGAACATTACAGCCCGGTGTCTTCTTTCAATATCTGGTCAGTTTCATAACAAGTCGCGAAGACTATTTTTGATTTCGCTATACCTTTTTTTCCACAAAGACATATCACAATTTACAGTTAAAACTAAAGTATAACCGTATGGTCTTTCTGTATTATTATTATTATTATTATTATTATTATTATTATTATTATTATTTGTAATAGTTTTAAAACATTACACTTTCTATGCATTTTTACTGTGACCATCTATGAAATATTTACGTTAATGCATCAACTTTGAGAGAGTCTGCTAATTTATTTTGATTAGTTTTAAAAAGATCTGTTTATTTCTGTTTTCGTACTTTCTTAGTTTGTGCAAAAGAAAGTATTTCCAAAGTGAGACACCGATTATTAAATAGCCGTTTTCTTACTGCGCTTTACCTATTACGCATGATTTACTTTCTTCATCGCACTGATTGTAATGTATGTATCTGTCCACTGAAATGACATCTGTGTCTTTGGAAATACGTGCTTTCATGTGATCGTCGCCGTTTACTGTCACTGATTAGATAACGCTGGATAAAGCGTGAGACTTATGTCAAACTCCAGTTTGTAGATGGGATCGGAGTACCCCCGCTTTACTTAAAAGTGCATCTTGTATGTTTTCCACAATCTTAGGTTTTATACCTAAATGTTTTTTTTCGTAACACATTATATTTACAACATGTTGAAACAGCCACCTCTAGTAGTCTGGAATGCAGGAACCTTATTGAGCTACGGACAACCTTTTAAAGAAACAGGATATGTCAGGCACTTCTGCGCTGATAAAGACATTAACCAACGTGAGGCTGTACGATTTTCAAAAAATAGATTTTTTTTTCCACAGAGTATAATTGGGTAACTGAATAACACATTTGTTCAATCATCTACCATCGCCTATGATAGATATTCTGGTTGTAATTTTTACTACCATGTTTTTGGTTTAATATCCAACTGACAATAAAAGGTACACTGATAAATTTCACCACTACATATATCATGACTCTTCACTGGGTACTCTAAAAAGTTTTTTTTTCCCCCATGGAAGATTTTGAATCCTTCGGAATTGTGATATTACATTTTGAGTTGTGATTTTATGCAAATTTTGTGCAAAATCCTGTTTTACACACAGGTCGAAATGATTAACAAGCACGAGCTTGTAAAAAAAATGGATGGATGCTTGGGTGGATAGAGTTGAGGTATCTTTATTTTTAGTTATACATTAATGTCTAGTCTCATAGTTAAAGGATAGACTTTTTATGATATTACACCTCCTAAAGCTTTTTCTTTGAAGTTACATGTTGATCCATTTCTAACCCTATAAATAATGGCATCAAAATTTTATGCTCCCTGCATCAGAAAGGCTGATGTCGCTGAAGCAAAATACTGCAGAGGGCTATAATACCCCCACCTCCAATATATATCTGTAGCTGATATGAGCCACTTTATGCCTTAAATATAAGTTTATATTGCCGCATGCAGAATGAATACATACAAATATCACTGTTGGTTTAGACTTTATTATTAAATTCAGTAAATTTTATTGATGCTGAAATCATTAAGGTAGCAGTGATCATTATTCTGTATTGAGTGAGATATGCATGTATTTCTCTGTGTGTAATGGAAAGAAGAGTCTTGAGGACAGAGAGGAATGAATTTGTGATATGGAAGAAGCCAAAGCAGGGTGGATAGTGTGTCTGTTAGAAGATTTTGTGGTCTTTTATTTTTAGCAGAAAAGTTTTTGTGGCATCAAATGTGATGCACATATTTTCTTGCCTTATATGACTGAGACAAGTATACAAATTAAAGCACAAGCACAAGAATTCATTTATAATTTACACAAAATAAAGTCTATCCATCTACGTATTTAGCAGTTTTCCGAGTGAATTTGCAGGTGAATTTATTGTAAAGAGGGAACAGTTGTATGTGCAGTGTTTCACGTGCCCCCTCCACCTGTATTGATGTGGATGAGTGTAGAATTTTTCTTAATCCAATCTGCTCCTCCAGTTTCATTGGCTGTGCTGGACCAGGCTGTAGGCTTTGCTTTCGTGTCGTCGACACATGTGGATGCGCATGTCTCAGACACTTGTGTGAGCCTTAGTGAATGGTAATGGATATATGAGAATGCCACTGCAGGACATTTGAGAGGCACATGAGAGAGCGCCCAGGGTTTAGCTGGTGAAAACAGCTCTGAATGTTATGAATACCCCCCCCCCCCCCACACACACACACACACACCTAGTGATTAAAGCAAGCACGCTCATTTGATTACCATGGTTTTTGTTATGACTGTACAAGTAACAACTGGTAAGCAAATAAGTGAGTTGAGCACTAGCTGGTTTACACACACACACACACACACACACACACACACACACACACACACATACATACATATATATATATATATATATATGTGTCTGTGTGTGTGTCTGTGTGTCTGTGTGCGTTACCTGAACCCTTGGAATCCAGAGCCTTCCATACTTTATATAGATCATTTTAGTGTTGAACAACATTTTTCTTTTTCTTATTTTGTTTGTTCTAAAACCATAAGAGAGCTGTGAAGATAAGTTTGAATAATTCATATTTTCTCACATTTTTTACACTTAATATAAGAAATATGATTTAAAGTGTTTTAGTATACATTTTACCGTTTGAATTTCGGATATTTCGCACATAAACCCATGTCTGATGTTAAGCTAAGTTTTTTAGTATTTAGTTTTGCAAGTAGGGAGTATTCTATACTATCATTATATAATACATATGTAATATTTTTCTTGTTTCTTTGTCACTCACATGTACACTTACATTTCATTTCACCAGTAGCTGTGTGGTCACATGTTTTGGGAAGGATGCCATTTACTGTGGGATATAGAATGAGAAGAGAAATACGGGGAGGTCCTTTTTTGGGTGGGGGGTAGTGCTTGGCATTTTAGCATTTGCAGTCTTGTGTTTTTCCTGGACTTATTCAAGAAAGAGTGTTTTCTATTCTGCTGTCTGGTAGGGTCCCGCGTTTTTGGAGCCTGCAGTAATAAGGGCAGACAACTGAACAGGAGCTGCCCTCCGATGACTGCGTTTGAGATGTTATCTTTGTCGGCCTGGCAGAGACCTTTTTCGTCCTGTTCTGCAGCGCGCAGGGTGGCTGGGGTCTTGTCTGCAGCTTGGGGAGGGGGTACCGTGTGCCTCTGTCTCTGTGAGTAGGAGGGGGTCGGTTTCAGGAGCTCAGGGGCTGAGAGTTGCTCATTGTGCCGAGTGAGTTTTCACAAACTAAATCAATTCTTTAAGCTGCAATTTCCCACATCTGTGATTCAGGCAAATGGAGGTTGATGCAACAGTAGGTATTCATGACACATTTTTTATTTTATAAGATTGCTCTTTGTCTTGAGGAATGCCAGAGAAAATCTAATTGACGTGTCTGGTTCGTTTTTTGGTGACTGATAAAGACATTGAGCAGAAGCGTAAGGACATGCATGTATTGTTACTGTAAAAGGGCGACATCACGGGGCCTTCTTCAAACGTATTCAGATTAAACTACTTATGCCCCTTTATGGGTGAATTACAGGGCATCTAGCGGGGGCAGCAGAAGAGCGGGGCTTGATGACAGCAATATTGTCCCAAGCTTGTGATGTGATGCAGCAGTGTCTAATGAAGCTGTCTTGCCGGATACAGTGGGTTCTCACAGCCTCATGGGCCATCAGGACATGCATACCGTGAGGATTGGGCTTCTGAAAGGAAACAAAAACACTGGGGCTGGACGGGGACGGTGGGTGGGGGTGGGGCAGCCGTTGTCATCGCAAAGCCCTAGTGTCACCCAGAACGAGTGAGGGCCCCAGAGGCAGAAACTTAAACCTGCTTGCTCATTGCCACAACATGCACAATAAAGTTTAGATTAAAAAAAAAAAGAAGGTCAGAGCAGAAATAGCTGAGGAGCCAGACTGGGCAGAGGAGGGGGCTCTCTGCGTGAGTGCCTAAAAACATTTATTCCTTTATTGAGTGCTCCACTGAGACTGACAAGATGATTTCCCCCTTCTAATTGGTGTCAGAGGCAAAGTGCTATTTGTCTAGAGAACATTCTGGGTCCCTGGGTTTCACGCTGGCCATTTGCCGCTTTGTCCCTCCTGCCCTCTATGCTTTTCCTGGTGACGGCCACAGCTGTTGCCCCCTTTGGTGGGCTCACTGTATTAAAATGCGGGGGGTGGGCGGGATTGGTGGCTATCTGTGTTGTCTTAGTGTAGGGGTTTCAGAATGGGTCATGTTATGTTGGAATGCAGGAAACAAACAGATGGTTAGTTTTATAGGGCAATATTGTATGTCTGCATTTAATGACATAAATCACAGTTTAATTTGAAATGTGTGTGGCTGATATATGGTGGTGTATTTGTATATGTCCTTGAACATTCAGTTTCTCTTATTTACACCCATCTTGTTTTCCCTGCAGCATCCATCCAGTACCGTGGTTCGTTCCTTGGGAGCACTAGTCAGTATAGGGGCCTAAGCAACAAGCTCTATTAAACAAACAATATTGGGTCCAAATAGGCCTTTCAGCCAGGGGACTGGAGTGGCAAAGCTGCTGAAAGAGCCGCTTCCTAATGAAGTCAGGGAACTCAAGTGTTGCATTGGGCCTGCGCCTTTCACAGGCACTTCCTTGGGCAAAGTGTCAAAACAGCCCAGCCTCTGACTGGCTTTAAAGTGTCTAAATGGTGCCTTTTGATTTTGTGTTGTTTGGATTTAAAGGAGGGGGGTGCTAGGAGGAGACGGGAAGCAGAACAACATCTTAAAACGCTTGAAACAATGTGTGTAGACACATTTTTTCCTGTTCCCCCAGAATTGTGACTCTGCTGGCAAAGCAGTATGAGTGTGATGCTGTGCGTGCACTGAGTCTTTGGTCCAGTTTTTCTTTCTTTCTTTCTGTCTTTCTTTCTTTCTTTCTTTGTCTTTCTTTCTTACGTACGTTTTTTTGTTTCGTACGTATGTTCTTTTGTACCTATGCACTTTATTTGTCCTTCCTTCCTTTCCTCTTTTGCCTGCATTCAGCTGTGTGCTTATGCTTTGAAGGTTGAAGATTTGGGCACATGGGGGCCCAGGATCCACTGTGGCGGTTGTTTTTGTAGTACTAGATGAAGCAAAGGGAACCTCAACCACATGCAAAGCACGTATGAATGGTCTCAGTGAGCTGTTAACGAAGCTCGAGTATCATGTTGACTGCTTCTCAATGTTTTGTTGTTTTGTGATAATTGGACAAGTGTATCTACTCTGTTTCTCTCATTTTTGGCTGTCCTTTCAAAATGGAGGAATTTGTTGTAAATATAAAAGGCTGACATAAGACGCGATGACCGACTTATGTCTCTCTCACATGGGGCCTCTGCCTCACTCAGTAGGCTTGCTCAGAGATTCCATATGTTTCCTCATGTTTCATGCACTTAAACACACTTCAGATCCTTGACAAATGTTCGTAATTCAACACATTGCCTCTGTTTAGATGTTCTCAGTAACAATGACCCAAGCTGAAAAGTCCTGACCTTCATTGTTGAAAAGTCCTCAGAACGGCGTTTACCAAGTGAAAATCCGAAAGAGCAGAAGTCCATAGCCCTCCCTGTTCTAGAAAACAACATGCAACTTGTACTGGAGTTATAGCCCATATGCCATGAATCATCAACCACCAGCATTTATCTGGCTCCATCACTAACTAGCAGAACAACCCCAAAACAAAAAGGCCTTTATTAATAAACAATGGAATCATTTTTTAGGGTTCACTTTCCGTTGTGCCTCTTCAGTGCCTGGAATAGCTCAAAGCTAAATATATATATATATATATATATATATATATATATATATATATCTTTTTTTTTTTTTGTACATCCAGGACTTTTTTTTGAAGCGCTATTTT